>LBNU01025211.1:19112-41763 GCA_014162995.1 Artemisia annua
GATACTTGAATGAATAAGAAACAAGAATGGAGAAGAAGAAGATGGAATAATATGGAAGGAACTCTAATATATTTGATATGATAAACTTTGTATTACTTGAGAACCAACAAGCCCTAATGAGGGCATACACATTGTTTAAATAGGAAGTCCAAGAGACACTAGAGGCTTCTACTATTTTACACTATTGGTCCTTGAACTTCCATATGTTGTCACATTACATAATAAACTTTCATATCAAAATGATTAAATGTAAAACATACTAAGTCTAATATAGCAACCTATTATAAACTAATGACCGACACTTCAATAACGTGAAACGTGTTCCTAACATGGTCCCTTAATTTTCAGAGATTACAAAATTGGTCCTTATGATATTTTCTTAAACCTAAGCTCCCATGTTTAATCATTTTATCGTAAACCCATTAGCCTAAATAATTCTACCAGCCAATATAAAACCCAATAGCCCAAATCCTTAACCCAACACCCTTCCAGCCCATTCCCACACAAACCCACAATCCATCCCTTTAAATAATACAACCCGAAACCCAAAACCTGTACCCGACCCAACCATCAAATAATAATAAAAAAATAACCCGCGCCCTTTCTTTTACCCGTACACCTTTTCCCCAATTCACCCCTTTTACCCAGCGAAGAACCCTAATCCCATACACCATCAATTCCCCCAATTAACCTCGTATTAAGGGCCATTTGGTAAATTCTCTCCACCCCTGACACCCTGTCAGAGTTTAACAGCAAGGGAGGGCCACGTGTAAGCTGTGGATTGGTTGGAACACGTCACTGGAGCAAATTGANAAAAAAAAAAAAAAAAAAAAAAAAAAAAAAAAAAAAAAAAAAACAGTAAAATATAAAAAAATTTTAAAAATGTTTTCAAAAGCTCATTTGTAGAGTTTTCAAGTTCAAAAATAGTTTAAAAAGCTTTTTTGAGTGATATTGTAGGATTAGAAAGCTTGTTAGATCATTTCACAAAAAAAAGTCAAAGAAAGTCAAATGTACATTGATTCATTGGAGCTTTGGAGTTAGCTGGTAGATTGAGACAGAGATGGAAGGTCTCAGCCTATCATAAAGATAGGCTAACTCAGGAAACCCCTCCATTGAGTCGAGGGGATTATTTGTAAGACCTTTTGTTTTCATTTTCAAGCTTCTATTTGCATTTTATTAGTAGACTAGTGTAGATCTGTGGTATGTTGGTTGTTACTGTTTCATTGGTGGTATTTGATGATATTTTAGTAGAGTTAGTGATATATGAAGTTGTTTGATCATTTGAATATATGCCATGTTGAATCTGTTATACTAGTGCATCAGTTAGTGTAGTCTGTGATTTTGAGTTCTGCTTGTTAAATGTTAGATATTATTGTTGATTTAGCTCCTGCTACTCTTGTTACATTTGCTTTGATCATAAATTCAGTGTTTGTTAGCTTAAATCTCAGGTTTGTAGTATAATCTTCCAAATCAGGGGTGTTTGGATCAACTTAGTTTTCTGTCATTAAGCTTGTCTCTGTGATTGTTCAGTTTGCAGTAGGTATAAGTAGGACATTTAAGGCATAAATTCAGTAGGTGCTTGGATAAAAGTCAAATTGCTTCATAATTCCACCTAGCAGTAAATTTTTAGTGGTTTAGGCTTATCAGTTGTTGCATAATTAGTTCTTATTGCTTAAATTCATAGCAGAGTAGTGATAGATCAATATTCAAGCGGTGAAGCTTAAACCTCGAGTCGTAGTCCCAACGAGGGTTGAATGGATCTTGTCGGCTCAAAATCGTGAGTTATGTGAAGTGAATAGGTTTTAAAAGGTGATTTTTGGTTTTGATTACACTACAAATGATTTAAAACGCAATTTAAAGTAAAGGAAAACAATAAAACGACGCAAAGTAAAGACAAAAAATTAAAATAAGCATTTAATAAATGGATTAAAGAAAACGAGAAATAAAATGCGTAAAGAAATTAAAACGGTAAACCAAATTTAAAAACGATATGTTTGCAAAGCGACGTAAATAAGTTCATCAAGTGTGGGTTAAGGATTTATGACAAATTATTTTCTTTACGAAAGATTAGTTGTCAATTAATCTCTTGGAAAGATAATAATTACTAGACGAGTGATTTGATTATTTTCCGGCTTTTAACGTTCGAATAATAAAATCACGAGTCTAAATAATTTAAACAATTATTAATCACGTCCCCTTTATTAACCCACACTTAATTTACAAACTCGCGTCACTAAGCAAACAAAAAGAAACTACTCGAGATTCATATTAAAATTTTACTTACCAAATAAAATGAAAACGATTTGATAAAAGAAATAAACTAAATAAAGCTAAAGAAAATTTGGCAGAGCTTCGCCTTAGCGTAAAGCATAAAAAAAAGCCTCACTCGATAAACGATGAGGAAGTGATCATCTAACTTGATAATCTTGGCTAACTCGCCATGAAAGAAACTAAATAAAAACAAAAACTTGACAAGATAAAAAAAAACGAAACTCGCTAGATTTAAAACAAAAAACGAAACTCGCTAACTTTTTTTTAAAAACCAAAACTCGCTAAGAAGTAAGAATGAAACTCGCTATTAAAAATATTATAAATTAACTATACTAGAACTCATTGACGTCATTGGTTTTGATGGTTCCAAAAGTCAACAAAACTTGCAATATTAAATGATGAAATTCGCTAAGACCTTGATAACCAAACTCGCTAACTAGCAAAACTAACCAAAACTCGCTAGCTTTTTAAAAAAAGAAACTCGCTAGTATCTAAAAAGTCCAAACTCGCTTAAAGTTTTAAACAAGCAAACTCGCTGAAAATTGAAACAATTTAAAACTCGCTTGACACAAAAATTTAAAACTCGCTAGAACAATTTAAATTCCAAACTCGCTAAACATTTTTTTTTACTCAAACTCGCCAAAGATTTTTTTACTCAAACTAAAACTCGCTAAAACTATATTTTTGGAACTCGCTAGAATGGAGAAAATAAAACTCGCTAAGAATCAAAATCCTAACTCGCTAAATTGTAAAATTAGACAAAACTTATGAAACTATATAAAATACGTGACAAAAACATGATTTGATCCAAAATAAAGCTTGAGACTAAAGATTTTCAACAAAATTTATCACTAAATCAACTTGTTAAACCATAAACATTAAATCCCAATAACAAGAACAAGATTAAAGCATGTAAATTTGCAAGAAAATTAAGAGAGAGAAAGTAAAGCTAGAGTGAGAAAGTTAATAAAAGCTTGTAATAAAAACACATAATAAAATTACACTACTCCTAATCTAACCTAAAAACTAACCTCTCAAAACTAACCAACCTTCTAAATGAGGTGTTGGTCTCTATTTATAGGCCAAGAGCTTTGAAGGTTTGACAATATTGCACATTAAGCCCTTGGACCTTTACATTTCATGATAATAACACTAAAACTACGTTACAACGCTACTAAACGTGCTAAACATTAAATGTAACACTAATGTAACTTGAGGACTTGAGTCGACGTTTCTTTCAAAGGTCTTCAAAAGATTTAAACGCGACAACTAGCTCAAATGTGGAGGACTTTTCTCGAAAATCTCTTTGAGCTTCGGTTAAGCGTCTCATGTATTTCTCTTCGAGCCTTTAAGGAATAAATTCGTCGCTTCGGGTTTTCCTTGCTTAGATTTCTTCTTTGACTTAGCTTAAGACACTTTTCCAAATCTCGTGCTCGTTTTAGGGCTTTTTGGTTGATTTTGATGTCATTTATGCAATATCCTTCCCTGCACGATCACAAACTCAAAAACACGATATCTTTGGCGTTTAACGTTAGTTTTTGGTCTTTTAGAGTCTGAAAATGGTGAATAAATGGTATGTGAATAGGCACATACCAAGTAGCTTATAACTTCAAATTAAATCATGTAGGATAGATTAAAATTGAGGTAAGTTAACTGTAAGTAGTTAATATAAAAAGTCAGCCTAGTCATTTAGTTCAGTCGTGCATCTGTTTAGGCCTCAAATTAGCATAGTAATTAGAGTCTTGTGATGGGGATTTTCATGTTTTAAGACTCTGACCTTAGTATTTGAACTTTGGCCCCCATTAGTTTGTCTTTCTCAGCTTATTTAGAGTGCTTATTTCACTACTTAAGTAGGGCTTCAACACTGGTTTTGCTGAAATTTTATTCAAGTTGCATAAGTCCATAGTAGCTGGTACACTGAGCTTGTTTGCCATTTCTAAGTTACATAAAGTGAGATTAAGTGTTTACATGGTTCAGAGATTTCTTGCTTATGCTTGTGCTTAATTTCTTGTTCAAAGTGCTTAATTCAAACTGCTTATTGTTCAAAGTGTGTAATCTGTGTGCAACATTGATCTGATTCCAACTTGTTTGAGCATATCTGAGTATTTTAGACCTTCTGTGTCAATTTCACAAAGTTTTATTTTAAGTGCTTATTGATAAGCACTTGCAATAAGCAGTTAATAAGCCAATAAGCACTTTTCTGCTTATTTTTCTACTTTTATTATTTTTATCAGATTACAAATAAAATTTTAGATTTACTGTAAAAATTTCAGATTTATTTGATTAGTTTTACTGTTTCTTTTTATTCTTAAATAGTTTTTAGAATTTTAAATCATTTTTAAATACAAAATAAATCACAAAAAGACAAAAAAAAAGTTTCTGATTCTATTTTTAATTTTCAATGTTAGTTTAATAAGATTTTTAGAAAATAATTTTGTAGAATAAAATTTTCATTTTAAAATTAGTTTGAATTTTTTTTTATTAAATACAAATACAAAAATAGTTTTTAATTCATATTAAATAAATAAAAAGCCAAAATAATATTTTTCTTTTTCTCAAAATTCATTTTAGTTGTTTAAGATTTTTAGAAAATTGTTTAACATTTTTAGGATCATTTTTCAATAAAGAGTTACATTTTATTTTGTATGTTACGTTTTAAATACGCGTTTGAATTCCCGTTTTTAGTTTTTAGATACTTGTGCATATATAGCTTATACTTTGTGCATTATTAGTCATTCCTTATCACTATTTGAATTTCAATTTCACTATTTTCACTTTTTCACTTTTCACAAACACGGTTTCTCAAATCACGATTAACGAGATTCCATTTAACCTTCGCACGGACACGACCCGGGTATTTCTTATTTGTTGAGAAATTACCATGGAATACTATACTATATACACAACACATCAAGTTTTTGGCGCCGTTGCCGGGGAAGGTTGAAGTGAGTTTTGGTTTTCGCTTTTGAAAAAAAATCGTTGTTTTGAAAAAACCTTCCTTGTATATATTTTCTTATATAAAAAAAAATCAAAAACATTAAACACTTTTCCTAAAGTGTTTGCAAAATACCAAAAATATAATAAACATCCTCGCTCTTCCGTTGAAGAGGGGTGTTGTAAACCAAATAACTTCGAACGCAAAAAGAGATTGTGAAATTATTCGGTTTCGGATTACTTTAATTCTACAACATGACTCCCTCGTTGTGAGTAGATTTGAAGGAAACGATTTCGGGTGACGAATCGATCACAAAAAAAATAACAAAACAAAAGAAAAAACAAAAATATTGTGATTTTAAAGTTTTCTTTTATATAAAAACCAAAAATATTTTCTTTTCTAATTTTGTTTTTCTTTTTAATTTTTGATTTCTTTTTGGTATATGAACACTCGTTCTTCATCGAACAATCTTCTTTCACCTCTTTCGGATCCCGAACGGATTATTCGACATAATCATCGGGTTGATTTTTCAGGTTTGAATAATTTTGACGATATAAACACGAATCGTGTTCATTTCTCAACCGTTGAGGAAATGAATAATAACGCTGAACACCCGCCGGTGGGTGGTGCACAACAAAATGAGGATCCTCCGATAGGACCTCAACCGTTTTATGATTTGCGTCCAATGGAGGAACAACTCCAATCACCATTCAATGGTGTGAGGAGGGCCATTGTGATTCCCGACATTCAAGCAAATCAATTTGAGATCAATCACGGGTTACTCTATCTCATCACGAGTATCTCATTTCACGGTCTTGAGCACGAAGATCCTTTTATTCACATAAGGAACTTCACCGACATTGCTGAAACAATTAAGATTAATCAAGTTCCGTATGATGCTGTTAAGTTGAAATTGTTTCCTTTTTCCCTTAAACAACTCCCTCGTTGTGAGTAGATTTGAAGGAAACGATTTCGGGTGACGAATCGATCACAAAAAAATAACAAAACAAAAGAAAAAACAAAAATATTGTGATTTTAAAGTTTTCTTTTATATAAAAACCAAAAATATTTTCTTTTCTAATTTTGTTTTTCTTTTTAATTTTTGATTTCTTTTTGGTGTATGAACACTCGTTCTTCATCGAACAATCTTCTTTCACCTCTTTCGGATCCCGAACGGATTATTCGACATAATCATCGGGTTGATTTTTCAGGTTTGAATAATTTTGACGATATAAACACGAATCGTGTTCATTTCTCAACCGTTGAGGAAATGAATAATAACGGTCAACACCCGCCGGTGGGTGGTGCACAAATGAGGATCCTCCGATAGGACCTCAACCGTTTTATGATTTGCGTCCAATGGAGGAACAACTGCAATCACCATTCAATGGTGTGAGGAGGGCCATTGTGATTCCCGACATTCAAGCAAATCAATTTGAGATCAATCACGGGTTACTCTATCTCATCACGAGTATCTCATTTCACGGTCTTGAGCACGAAGATCCTTTTATTCACATAAGGAACTTCACCGACATTGCTGAAACAATTAAGATTAATCAAGTTCCGTATGATGCTGTTAAGTTGAAATTGTTTCCTTTTTCCCTTAAGGGGGCAGCCCGGACTTGGCTGGAAAAGGAACCACCGAACTCGATTCACACTTGGGGAGATTTAGCTTCCAAGTTTGTGAATCATTTCTATCCTCCTTCTAAAACTTCTAATCTTCGAACTCAAATCTTCCGTTTCCAACAAGCTTTTGATGAATCATTCAGCGAAGCTTGGGATAGATTTAAGGAGTTGTTGGAAAAATGTCCTAATCATGGTTTCTCACCGTTGCACCAGATTGATACTTTCTATAATGGGTTGTGTCATGCTGATCAAGATTCACTCAATTCTGCTGCGGGTGGAAACTTGTTAACTCGAAATACTCAAGAAGCTTTCACGATAATTGAAAATAAAGCTAGAGTTAGAACTTCAAGATGTAAAACACAAGTTACAAGTACTAATAGCGAAGCTAATGACAAAGTGATGAATGTTCTTACAACTCTTACGAAACAAATTAGTCTTCTTGTCAAAGATAAAGAAAAACCTCATCAAACCGTCAATGTTGTGAATCGAAGTTGTGAAACATGTGGTGGTCCACATCCGTATTATGAGTGTCCGGCAACCGGTGCCTTTGCTCACGAGAGCGTGTTTGCTACAAATATGGGTGGTAACGGTTACCAACCCCAAGGAGATCGGAATCTCATTAGCTACCGCTCGAACAATTATCTTGGACCACCACCCGGCTTTAATAACCAACCGCAAAATCAAATTGTGCCACATCGAAATAATCAAGTCAATCAAAATCAAAATCGAACAAATCATGGTTTTCAAAATCAAAGCCAAGGGTTTAATCAAAATCGGGGTTTTCAAAACCAAGGGAATCATAACCGAGGCCTGAATCAAGGGAATTTTCATAATAATCCGAATCAAGGGAATTTTCATAATAATGCTAATCATGGGAATGTTAATCATGGAAATCAAAATCATGGAAATTTTCAAAATCAAGGTTTCCATCAAAACAACCGAGGGAAAAATTTCAATAATCATAATCAAAATGTTTTTCAAAATCCGTCGCCCTCGGATGAGATTCTTAAGAAAATAATGAAAACTCAAGAATTTTGGCTAAGGAGAGCCTTGATATTAAAAAGTCTTTAAATGATCGACCCTCGGGTTCGGGTACTAAATCTCTTCCAAACAACACGATCGCTAACCCGAGGGGCGATGCTAAGGCGATCACGACACGAAGTGGTGTTTCATATGATGGACCTACGGCTCCGACTACCTCTTCTTCTCTCCCTCCCAAGGTAGTCGATCGTGAACCCGAGGCGACAACGGATACGTAACTTCCTATTAATAATGGAAGTACCAAAAACATCTAACCTCCGGTTGTCCAAATGTCTAGAGAAAAAGAAAATTTGTCTAAAGGAAAGGAAAAAGTCACTTTTGAACAAGATAAACCAATTAAAACTAAACTTCCTTATCCTTCGCGTTTAAATGATCAAAAGCACCGCGAGACAATGAACTACCAAAAGGAAAAATTTTATAAAATCTTTCAAGATCTTCGATTTGATTTGAGTCTCGCGGATGCCGTTGTTTTGATGCCAAAATTTGCTTCGATGATCAAAAATTTGTTGAATAACAAAGAACAATTGTTTGAAATGACAAAAATGCCTTTGAATGAAAATTGTTCCGCGGTTCTTCTTAAAAAGCTTCCCGAAAATCTTGGAGATCCCGGCAAGTTCTTAATTCCGTGTAATTTTCCGGGGATGGTTCAATGCTTCGCCCTCGCCGATTTGGATGCTAGCATTAACCTTTTGCCTAAGTCGATGTGGAAGAAATTATCTCTTTCCGATCCTACTNCGAGACAATGAACTACCAAAAGGAAAAATTTTATAAAATCTTTCAAGATCTTCGATTTGATTTGAGTCTCGCGGATGCCGTTGTTTTGATGCCAAAATTTGCTTCGATGATCAAAAATTTGTTGAATAACAAAGAACAATTGTTTGAAATGACAAAAATGCCTTTGAATGAAAATTGTTTCGCGGTTCTTCTTAAAAAGCTTCCCGAAAATCTTGGAGATCCCGGCAAGTTCTTAATTCCGTGTAATTTTCCGGGGATGGTTCAATGCTTCGCCCTCGCCGATTTTGATGCTAGCATTAACCTTTTGCCTAAGTCGATGTGGAAGAAATTATCTCTTTCCGATCCTACTCCCACGTGCATGACCCTCGAGCTCGCCGATCGATCTACGTCTCATCCCATTGGAATCGCCGAGGATGTCATTGTTAATGTTGGAAAATTTCATTTCCCTGCCGATTTTGTGATTGTCGATTTTGATTCCGATCCAAGGGTTCCTCTCATTCTTGGTTGAGGTTTCCTAAGACGGGCCGTGCGTTGATTGATGTTTATGATGAGGAGATTACTTTGCGAAATGGTAATGAAGCCGTCACGTTTAACTTGGCTCAAACGGTGAGATACTCCTCCACCGATGATTGCATGTCCGTAAACCGTGTTGATATTATTGATGAAGTTTCGGAGGAGTATTCTCAAGAATTACTTGGTTTTTCTCATGATTCTTAGAGTGGCAATCCCACTCCTTCTTCTCAACCTATTGTTGCCGACTCTTCCCCTTCCTTCACTCTGTTTGAGGGAAGTGATTTCTTTTTGGAAGATGTCAATGCTTTTCTTGCTATCGACACACCGGATGTTGATGATTCTTATTCATTCCGGAGGGAGATATTCTTTTGCTTGAACAACTTTTGAATGAAGATCCTTTTTCTCCTCTCCCTCCGAAGAACATTTGTGTTAAAGAAGTCAAAGAAGCCGAACCGTCAAACCAAAAACCTCCCAAGCCCGAGCTTAAAGAGTTACCTTCTCATCTTGAGTACGCTTTCTTAGAAGGAACCGACAAATTTCCCGTTATCATTTCTAAATTCCTTCAAGATGAGGAGAAGGACCGTCTTCTAGATGTGCTTAAGAAGCATAAAAGTGCCATCGCTTGGCAAATTTCCGACATCAAGGGCATAGACCCTTGTTTTTGTACTCACAAGATTTTACTTGAAGATAATTACAAACCTTCCGTCCAACAACAACGACGGGTTAATCCAAAAATACATGAAGTCATTAAAAAATAGGTTATCAAATTACTTGACGCTGGGATGATTTACCCCATTTCTGATAGCCCATGGGTTAGCCCGGTCCATTGTATTCCAAAGAAAGGTGGTATTACCGTTGTGAAGAATGATGATAATGAGTTAATTCCCACACGTCTCGTCACCGGTTGGAGAGTGTGTATCGACTACCGTAAACTTAATGATGCGACTCGTAAAGACCATTTCCTGCTTCCTTTTATGGATCAAATGCTCGAACGTCTTGCGGGAAATGAGTTCTATTGTTTTCTTGATGGTTTTTCCGGCTATTTTCAAATTCCGATTGATCCCCAGGATCAAGAAAAAACTACTTTTACGTGCCCTTATGGAACGTTTGCTTACCGACGAATGCCATTCGGCTTATGCAATGCTCCTGGAACATTCCAAAGGTGCATGATGGCCATATTTCACGATTTGATTGAGAAAACAATGGAAGTCTTTATGGATGATTTTTCGGTATATGGTGATTCTTTTACGTCTTGTCTCTCCCATTTAGAACAAATGCTCCAACGATGCAAACAAACTAATTTGGTACTCAATTGGGAGAAATGTCACTTTATGGTTAAAGAGGGTATAGTCCTTATCCATAAGATTTCTAAAGCCGGGATTGAGGTTGATAGGGCCAAAGTCGATGTGATCGCAAAACTACCTCATCCCAGGACCGTCAAGGGAATTCGAAGTCTCCTCGGTCATGCCGGCTTTTACCGACGTTTTATTCAAGATTTTTCTAAGATAGCCCGATGATGAGTGCTCAAACACTCATCATTTTTGTTCAATCTGAACTGCAAAAACATTTGAAAACACTCAAAAATGCATCAAATTGCAGAAAATATCCAAGGATCGTGTTTTATATGTCTCAAATGCAAAATGTTTAAAAACAGATGAAAAATAAATAAAGTTTGCATAATTGCCAGTTTCAGTCCCCCAACTTTCAAAGATTGGCAAAACTAGTCCCTGAAGTTAAAAATTGTGGAGTTTTATCATTCAAGGTCCTTGAAATATTCTAAGTTGCAAAAATTTGTCCTTGAATGAATCTTTGGGCAAATGGCAGAAAAGGTCCCTGAACATTTGGTAAATTACAAAAATGGTCCTTGGGTATTTAAAAGTGGAAAATTCATAAATGGTCCTTTTATTATCCATACTTGGCAAGAGTGATCCCCTAAATATATTTTGGAAACTTGCCAAAACAGGCCCCTTATCTTTCAGGATATTACACTTTAGATCCTTGGGCTTAAAAACATTACAACACCAAACGGACCAAGTTTATTATCTAAACCCAACACCTCTTTACCCTTTTCCCTTGTCCAACTCACCCAGCCCAAAACCCATGGCCCACTAACATATATATAACTCCCCCGATATAATCCTTAGTCAACCCCCATCTTTGACCACCTTCCCTCCCAACCAAATCCCCCAAAACCAGGGTACTCTCCACCCCTCCACATGGCTACCCCCACCTCCATAGCTACCTTATTGTCTCACCCACCTTCCCCAACAATTAATGCTCCACCTAAACCACTAAAACGGTCTCAAATTGTTTATAACAATTTTTGGCGCCAAAACAGTTTCAAAGGTGGAGATTGAGTTTCAAGCATCTAACGGTTCTAAATGCAAGTGGGATTCACTCAGAGGTCCTCATATACCCTAGAAGTGCCCTATAAAAGGAAAGAGATGCACTGTGGAAAAGAGGAGAATATAACTTAGTATAATTTAGCTCGTTTAGCTAATTTTCTTAATTTCATTGTATTTTAAAGCTTTCAAGTATTGTTTCGAGTATCCTCAGTGTACTATGAACCTTTTTCATTAATCAATTCCAAGAATTTCAGTTTCATTTCAAGTTACGCAATTTTCTTTTCAAAATTTCATTTGTGGTTTAATATTATTGGCTGTTGTTGTTATGGACTAAATCAGGTCACTTAAGCTCCTAGATAGCTTATACAAGCTATTAGATACTTTAAAATTCAGTTTAGGGTTAAAAAGCAAAAATACAAAAAAAATTACATTTAATAGATAAAAAATCAAAAATCTACAAGTTGAAGAGAAGATGGCTGGAGCAAGGTAAATCTTGGATGACCTTGGGTTAGTGGTTCTGTGGAGAAGCTATAGGAGTTTTCTTGGTTCATTGTTCATGGTTCTCAGCTTAATCATAGTTTGTAAGCTTTTGTTCCATTTTGCTCTTTCACTATTCTAGTTGGTTAAACTTGATAACATTTGTGTTTCTGTGCTTCATTAGTGCTACTTAGTTATAACATTACTTAATATAACTTGGTTGTTTTTTAGAGATTGTTGTTGCCCAAACCTTGTTTTCACAGTCAAATTGCAAATTGTTAGTTTCATGTTCTCATGCTTATGTGATTGCTGGCTGATGCTCAATTGTCCTTGTTATGTGTTAATATATGGTTTTGAATCAGTGTTAAGGATTAAACAAGTGTTTTGGCTTGAAAAATCTTTATTTCACTTTTTAAACAGGGTGTTTGGATTAAGCTGTTTAATTAAGTTTAAGATTGTGTGTGTTGTTGCTCTTGTCTGATGTATGACACATTAAGGTCTATTATCTCAGTTTGACAATAAAATCCAGTGCTCTTTTATAAAAAAGTCAAAATCATCTTGAATCACTTTTGCTTGTTAATCTGTGAAACCATTTGATTCCAAACTCTTCACATTAGCTCATAACTTGTTAATCTAGCTTGTTGTCATCTTTAATTAGCTTAACATCACATAATCAGTAGGTAAATTTGAATCAAAGTTCACCAAAGTCAACTTTTCAGTGTAAAGTGAAAAGTCAAAGTTTTAGTATAAAAGTTTTTGAATAAACTTTGGATTTTCTTCTAGGACTTAATATTAGGTTTCTAGTCTTGTGCTTTTAGAATCTTGTTATTTTGCTGCTTGTCTTTCTCATAGTATTTTTTATAATTTTTATTTAGCTTGTTAAACTGCTTATTTTTGCTTATCTTTTAAGCTGCTTTTCCTAAAATTGTCCTGTGCACAGACTTAAGTCTCATTTTCAAAAGCTTGCACAATCTTTATTAGTGAGTGTTAGCTTGTGTATTTTGGATCTTTGTGAAGCCCTTCTGGCTAGTTGTCTTTATATGTGCTTATTGTTCCATAATTTGCTTGTTATGACTGCTTATTTTGTACTTTTTGTTCACTCAAAATTCACTCCCTACACTGACTCATCAGTGTAGGTGAGTACTTTTCATAAGCTCATAAAAAGCTTATCTTTTGGACTTAGCTTGTGAGAGTTGGTTCTTTGAGAATCCAATCCACAAGTCTCTTTGTTTCAGAGCTTGTATTTCATTTTTAAGCTTATCTAATAAGCCTGAAAGAAGCTTTTTCTTTGTCCCATTTTATATCTCACTGAGCAATTCAGTAAGTTCAAAGCTTTTTCATAAGCTCCTAAAAAGCTCTCCAGTGGACCCCACTAGGTAAGCTTGGACTTTTTGGAAAGCCCACCAGACCATCTTGCTACTCCAGTGCTTATTTTGGCTTTTTAGCTTGTTTACTAAGCTTAATTTGCCATTAGAAAAGACTGCAGGAGTGTTTGGTTCACAGAGTTAATTTGGATTGCTTATTTGCTTATTCTAAGCTTATCTGTGGGATCCTTTGTGCTTTTTAACTTGTTTCCAGTACCTTTTACTTATTTTCATCTTGTTTCACTTCTGTGTCCATCTTTTAAGCTTATTTGATAGCTTGTTGAGCTTAAAACATCAAGTTGAGCTCAAAAGTTCAACTGATAAGCTCATAAGCCTTCACTGAGCTTATTTCCAAGTTCCAAATTTCTTGTCTTTATTAAAGTTACATATTTTCAGTAGTAAAATAGTTTTGTAAAATAAAATTTAGAAAATCACCAATTTTAAAATAGTGATAGCTTCTATTTAAGCCAATTGGCTTATTTTTTCACTTTTTCAAAAAGCACTTACCATTTTTATTTTTTCTTAAGTTCTTGTAGCCTTATAGTGTTTATAGAAAAAGTTTTAGATTTATTACTGTTCATTTAGTATTTATAGTAATTTAAATTAGTTTTAAATAATTATTAAATAGTAATGAATTAATATTAAATACATAAATAATCTAATAAATATATTTTCAGTTCTAAAATTAGTTTTAGGTTATTTTAGATTTTTCTAAATCAAATTTTCATTTATTTAGGTTAATTTCTTATTTAATTATAATTTAGTGTAATTTAGATAATTAATAATTAGTTTTTAATTAATAATAATTAATTTAATAGTCTAATATTTAATTTTCTTTTTCCAATAATTTGCTTTTCTCATTAGGTTTGTAAAAATATAATTTTCCTACCCTAAGGATTAATACTGCTCTTCTTTCACTTTTATTCCAGTATGTAGACGTTTATTTAAACGTAAACGTACGTTTTTAGGATTTAAAACGTTTTTAGGGTATTTGGTTTTACGTTTTTGTTGATATTAATCATTTGAATCATTTTATTTACATTACCTTAGTTTTAAATTACTATTATCCCATTCCCAGTCAAAATCACCCGATCACAGATCCGTTTTTGTACAATTGCACACCTCGTTAGGATTAAACGACCCGGGGAAACACCATACTCCTTGGTTTAGTATTGGCTCAATTGTTTGACTTTAGTTGACCAAATCCTTGGTCAGTTTTAGTTGACTTTTCAGAGCCAATCACCCGACCTTTTACCCACCTTCTTGAAAAGGATGCTCCGTTTATCTTCTCAAATGAGTGCATTGATGCATTTAATATTCTAAAGAAGAAGTTAACGGAGGCTCCTATCTTAGATGCCCTCGATTGGGATTTGCCTTTTGAGCTTATGTGCGATGCTAGCGATTATGCTATCGGGGCGGTCTTGGGGCAACGAAAGAACAAATATTTTCAACCGATACACTATGCAAGTAAAACAATGAATGACGCTCAATCTCATTACACGACTACCGAAAAAGAAATGTTAGCCGTCATATATGCCTTTGAAAAGTTTCGACCTTACCTTCTTTCGAAGAAGTGCATAGTGTATACGGATCATTCGGCCTTAAAATACTTAATGAACAAACAAGATGCTAAACCAAGACTTATGCAATGGGTTCTCCTCCTTCAAGAATTCAATGTTGAAATTCGAGACAAGAAAGGAGCGGAAAACCTAGCCGCCGATCATTTGTCTAGACTCAAAAATCCTCATCAAAGTGATCTCGAGAAAAAGGATATAAATGAATCATTTCCTCTCGAGACACTTGGGAGTGTATCACATAGTGATTCTAGTACCCCATGGTTCGCCGATTTTGCGAATTACCATGCGGGGAATTTCATAAGGAAAGGGATGTCGTCCCAGCAGAAAAAGAAATTATTTAAGGATGTTAAGCATTATTATTGGGACGACCCCTACTTGTTTAGAGTTTGTGCGGATCAAGTGATTAGGAGATGTGTTCATGGCAAGGAGGCCGATGAGATTCTTATGGCATGCCACAATGGACCCACGGGGGGACATCATGGTGCCAATTTTACCGTAAAGAAAGTTTTTGACCGAGTTGCACAAGATTTGGTGAAATCTTGTGACTCATGCCAGCGTCAAGGAAAAATTTCACAACGAGATGAGATGCCTGAAAACGCTATTCAAGTTTGTGAAATCTTTGATGTCTGGGGTATCGATTTTATGTGACCATTCCCGTCTTCGAGAGGGAATAAGTACATACTTTTGGCGGTCGATTACTTGGCTAAATGGGTTGAAGCGAAAGCGCTCCCCACAAATGACGCTCGAGTAGTAGTTAAGTTCTTGAAAAACTTGTTTTCCTGATTTGCTACACCTCGTGCTATCATAAGTGATCGTGGTACTCATTTTTGTAATGATCAATTTGCTAGAGTCATGTCTAAATATGGAGTTACTCATAGTCTTAGTACCGCATATCATCCGCAAACGAGCGGTCAAGTTGAGGTGTCCAATCGTGGAATTAAGAGAATTTTAGAAAGAACCGTGGATGGAAATCGTGCCTCTTGGTCTGACAAGTTAGATGATGCATTATGGGCTTTCCGTACGGCTTACAAAACACCAATCGGATGTACTCCATATAAGCTTGTTTACGGAAAGTGTAGAAAACTAGATAACATCACAAACAAGCTCATACTTGTGGTTTTGGTTCGTTGCATATAAGAAAGAAAAGAAAGAAATGTAGAGAGAGAAAGTTAGAGAGAGAAAGAGGTGAAGCCTTAGAGAGAAAACAAAAAAAAAAGAAAATAGATTATGAGAGAAGGCTTACCCTCTCCAAGGAGGGAGAGGGCTTATATGTACATGGGTTTTGCCACTAGGGCGTGCCACTAGGGCGTGCCACTAGGGCGTGCCACTTGGGCTGCGGATCAGGCATATAGTGGGTAAAGACCCGTCCTTCTTCCGTGAACTAATCTACTTCTAAACTACGTTTAACTAACTATTGTAACTACTACGAGCTAAACAATGCTTAATCATATCTGGGGTGACCAAATCTTTCTTATACAAAAAGCGTATTCCTAACAATCTCCCCCTAAGGGAGGTCAACCCTGGAAAAAATCTTGAATTCTTGCATTGAGATCTTTGTAGATTCTTTTGTAGCTCGTAGTTGTTGATTCTTCATTGATAAATGACTCAAGATGAATTCCTTGATGTATATGAGGATCTTTTGACTTTGCTCTTCGTTCTTCATCAATATAATTAGCTTCAAGTCATCTTTGAGTGTAAGTGTCTCTTTGTGATGTTGTGATTGTCTTTGTGATGTCATGCTTACACTTTTCTGTATCATGATCTTCTGCATCAGAGTTGTGGAAGCATAGTCGAAGCATATTCCTTGATCATGATGTCTTTATATTTGTGGTTGAAGTGTAAGCATGTGACGATAAATCTGCATCTTTTCAGCAATCGGCATCAATCGTCAACTTCTTTGTCTTTGGAGTGATTACGCCTTTCCAACATGCCCATACATCTTTGTTGAGTAGATCTTCCCGGTTGAAAGGTTCTGACGACTCCTTGTAGATGTTGGTATGAGCATGTGGACCGTGAGTGATGGTGGTGAACATGGTAAGTTTGGTATGTTGAGCTGCATAAAACTTGGTTAGTAATAAACATACCGGCACTTAGAAGTTCGGACTTCAAGATTGTCAACAGCATAGTGTGAAGAGTTTCTCTAATCCTTACCAAGGCCGTTCCTAATCGGATGCCCCCGAAAGGGCTTACACTGACATACCTAAGTACACCAATAATTAGGTGAGTCGCTGGAGATCACCCCACAACTGTAGACCTTTTGGAACACCACCGTACACACTAAGCGTAACCCACAAGTTATTACCGAAGTGACCTGCTGTCAGGGCTGTTTGATGTTGACCCTGGCAGGAGTTTCCACTCAATCACTGGGAAATACATGAGTATATTCCCTCATAAGTGTTCTTGGAAGATTGCTAAGATCTGCGTAGGACTCAAAATATTACAACTGGTGTCCTTAATGTTGAACCACCAGTGTATGAGTATCAAGTGTTCCTATGAGATCTTTTGATGCATCTCTTGGCTCTAGATTCGATAAGTGCACATTTGGTTATCCTATTCGGAGATTAGGGAGGGGTCTCCTGTTTCACTATCAACTAGCTCTAAGAGATAAGTCGATAGTTTACACCGGTTCCCCGTGAGAATGAAACAAGCTCTTTTAAGAGAACTTGAGTGGCTGGAAGGTTTAGTGCAGTGCGTCACTGGGTCCATGACGTCTTTTCTTCAATACCGATGTTACCTTGGTAACAATCAGTAGCATATGAATTGAACCCGGTTTCTGCCCTAAGGTTGAATAATTGGAGGGCTATTTCTTTTCACCCTTTCTCATTTCATTTCTTTTTAATTCTTCAACCCCTTCAGTGCTTACCGAGACTTCATTACTAGAACCTTTTTGGGTTTGTTCCAGTCCTAGCTCAGTCTCAGTCGACACTCTTCTCTTTCTCACTTTTCTTCTTTTTTAATCATTCCTAAGGACTTCTAATCTATCTATTGGATTGTCCCTGGGAAGATCCCTCCAGTTCTGGTGGATCATGGGAACATATACCTACCCTTACCATCCTTATAACTCCATGCATTAAATTAAAGTGGTCGGTCTTTTGGTATCTTTCCACAATCGCCATATAACCAAATCATTGAAAATTCTCTCAAAGTGTTTATGATTTTGAAACACATTTTGTTAACACTTTGAGAGTTTTATCATTTTTCAAATGCTCCCCCTCAACATGTGCTTATAGGTAGAAAGAAATTTGCCCATGTCGGGGTGATTTGCACTTATTTGAATTGATCGGCTCTTAATAGACATATACCCGAGGGACACGTTTACGTTGCTTAGTTAAAGCGATCCATTACCAGCTTTTAGGTGATAACTAGCCCTAATAACTAACTTGAAGTTGTTAACATTCCTTAAAAAGGAAGTTAGACCCGTCAAAGTATACATCTAAGAAGAGTTTCTCGAAACGGTACTTTCTACTCTGACTAGTCCTCTTCGAGACACGTTTACATCACTGGTTAGACCAGCTTGAAATTATTACCCGGCCAGGACAAGTCTTTTCGATTCACGACTTTTCATGTTTCGTCAATTCATGAGTCAAATACTAAGTCATAATCATTTCACGGTTTCTTTTTGATTTTGTAAAAAACCCGCGAAAGACTCTTACCACTTGCTCCCCCTCAATATGTGCACATTGATTGAATCAATTTTGAATGTTTTTAAAACTTTGGCACATACGGGTGAGCTTACAAACGAGATTGTTTTATTCATCATTTTTAATCATTTGCTCCCCCTCATTATGTGCTTTGATTAAAATCCAAAATCTTTAAAATTTTAGCACATACGGGAGCGATCTTTTGTGTCCAAAAACATCTTTTCAAGTCCAAAAACATCACATTTAATCACTTGCTCCCCCTTAATATGTGCTTTGATTAAAATCCAAAATCTTTAACATTTTAGCAAATAAAGGAGCGTTCTCGTAAGTTCAAAAACATGCTTTTAAGTTCCAAAAACATCACTTTTAAATCAGTTATCATATTTAAATCACATTCTCTCCCCCGATCATAAAATTTCAAATCTTTTGAGATTTTGTGATCCCAATTGATTTAAATGATTTTCGAAAAAGCTTTGGGGAGAAATGTGCTAAGATTTTAAACTTTTACTGATTTTGAGACACTTTTTGAATTTCACTGTGGCTGGTGCACAAAGCTTTTAAAGGTGCAGAAATTTTGAGCAAATACGCTCCCCCTCAATTAATGGCCCATTTTTAATTTTTAACGTTTAATAGCCATTAAAATGAGTGGTAACGTATTCGAGAAAATTTAAGACCGATGGCCACCTTGTACACCACAAAATCTCTTTTGAAGAATTTTAGAAGAAAGAGATTTTGGGAAAAGAAGACTTCTCTTCTTTTACTAGAAAGGTTGCACTGAAGCGTACAACTTTTCGGATAATCCGCACACAGTGAAAACATGGTAACGTGTTTTTCACGGATTTTGAAAACCGGGTTGCTATCTGAAGTAATAGCAAGCCATAATTTAAGCGCGGGTTGCAGTCTGAAATAACTGCAAGCCATTTTTTGAAGCGCGGGTTACAGCCTGAAATGATTGCAAGCCATATAGGCATGTTTTGAAAACATTTTGAACTTCTGACGATGCCAGAAGACATGCGTAAGAAACAAACTATTTTTGGTATTTTTGAGTTTTTCTGATTTTTATGGTTTTTTATAGGTTTTATATTTTTGTATTTTTCTTTTCTGGGTTTTAATATATATATATATAAAAGGATATTTGAAGTGAATCCATTACTCCTCATTCCCTTCCTGAAGACCTTTGAATGATACCGGCCTGAGACTCTTCAAACCAAGTTACTGGAGAATAAATCGAAAACGTTCTCCAGGAAGTGCCTTAGTGAAGAAATCTGCCAGCTGAAATTCAGTCCTTGCGAAGTGAAGTTCCACCACACCACTGGTAACCCTTAGCAGCAACCCTTGCCTTGTATTCAGAACGTTATCATGCTCATCAGATTTCACATTAAGGATCCATCTAAGAGCTATAATCATTGCACAGTCTGGAGATGGTGCCAATTCCCATACTTCAAGTTGATAGAATTCATGTCTTTATTCTTGTATCGCATTAAACCAACATTTGTCTGATAAGACAATCTTAAAATCTTTAGGCTCGACTTTGGATAGTATGGAATAATGAAAGCACCACAAAGCATGTGTGTTCAGCTCACTCCGTGTGGACACTGGTTGAGAAGGATTCCCATTATAGTGAAGATCATGTGGTTGTGGGTAGGATACTGATGTGCTTGTGTTAAGATTTCCTGAAGAGGAAGCTTTAGTTGAAGATTCAGAAGTAAATGCGTTTTAGAACGGAGCAACATCAGGTGGAACAGATGGATTTACTACAAAATAATCGTCGACTGCAGTGCCTTGATCTACGGAAGGAGATTTAAAGTATGATGATGTTGATGAATGACTTGCTGATGGAGCGTCTTGAGCTATTGAAACAAGACAAGATGAACCATTTTGGATCGTTTGGAGCATGAGCTGCGATGGTTGGTGGTACCGGTGTATCACCAATTGGAGGCTCAAAGTTTTCATCAATCATTTGATTAGCCGAGATCACCAAATCCTTATCGGTAGATGGTACATAAGGTGCATGCAGGAGTGGGATACTAGTGCAAAACTGAACTGGTTGGTTCAGAAAACAATAGTTTAGGTGTGGGTCCTACACTGATGTGTGCAGAAGCCATTAGCTCAGTCAGCTCATAGAATGTGACGTGAACGGTTTCCAAGATTTGTTGGGTTCGTCTGTTGTAGATTCGGTATCCCTAAGATCTAAAGCATAACCAACGAGGAAATAGAAAACTGCTTTATCTCTTAACTTTTCCAGATCTTGACTGTAAATGGTAATACCCGGATCTAACTATCCTGATAAACTTATTCACGAAATTCTCGAGCCCGGAGTGATCCCCGATTAGTTTAAGAAGCTGTTGACATGAGTACCACATAGAGAATTAGTTGGTATGTTGAAGAAAACATTAATCAACACCTCTTAAACTTTCACCACCAAAGCTTTTGAGGTTCCTGAAGCTGTAGATGCCATGAAATAATCTTAAACGGGATTTTACAACTCTTGTGACTTAAACCGAGAGATCGATTCTCTCCAGGGATTTTACTAAAGTCAACAAAAGAAACCGAAAGATGTAATATGTGAGTTAGACTTAGAGTGAGATCTTGGATAAGTCACAATTTGCACTAAGTGTCAAGTCGCGACAAGTCAAGTCACAAGTGATCTGATCATAATAAGTCAAGTTGTAAATATTAAACTCACAACGTCAAATTACAATCAGACTAATCGAAACGAGTCAAGTCACAACAATTCACCAAGCACGGGTTGATAACAAATCACTAGGCGCTCACATCTAAGTTAATCACTAGGCACCACCAAATCGTCGAATCTTGGCCACCTCAACGTTAAGCTTTGGTAGTTTTCCTCAAAACATACATTCATTATCATGAGACCACTTCTCCATGCAGTAGAAGTGACTTAAAAAGTCTCATTGTATGAAGATCGAAGAAAAACCCGAAGAACAACGATAAACACCAAAGTAACAAGATAGAACATGGATTTTCTCTGCGGTTATCACACCGGAATATTTATTTACGCTCTATCACATGACCTTGTTGTGCGTCCTCAATGTACACATTACTCAACGGTTTTTGAACAGTTGTCTATTCAAGGGATCACTAGATCGACATCTTCGTTTTTCCATGTGCATTCCAGTTATCTCTCACATCTTATCGAAATCCGCACACCATTGTGTACCTGAAACGTTAACCAGAAGCACTTTATCATAAAACATATCAGCACTTTGCGTAGATGTCGATAAGCAATATCATCTCACGATCCCAATATTCTACCCACATTACTTCTTGCTGAAAGTTGAAGTAACGAATCATAAGTTGTCAAGAGACCGCTTCCCCACCGTTGTTGGAATAATACACAAGATAACAAGTTAAAACACTGATTGTTTCTGCACTTGTGACATTTTTCTTCTCAGAAGTAACTTATCTGAGAAGTGTACAGCTTTTCACGTGTACTCGTTGTGCGTTCAGATGTATGTCTCCTTCTCCCTTGCTGGATTTGAAACTTCAAAATCGGCAACACATTATACTCAAGATCATGAGAGAAGAACACCTTTGGACTTAAACGTATTTGGTGAGAATCAATTGCAAAGAAAAACTCTCTTATGACTATCTTATCAACCCTTATGAAAAGTCGGCTATTGCTAAGACCACTTTGTGAAGTAAACCCGATATTCCCAACTTGAAGATGAAGTAGAGTTCCCCGTTCTTGTGACTTAAACTTGCACCATTGTATGACAAAGAGTGGTGTAGAGACTTCCTGCATTGAATCCCTAAGTACTCTATACTCTTCAACCATCCAACCATCCAACCATCAAGTATAAGACGTACATCACCTCTTGAATACCGACAACTTCGTGTGAGTTGTGACACTGAATGTGATAGTTATTTGTGGCAATAGAAGAGAATATTTACCAGAATAACTAGATACCCAAGTCATCGTCAATGTAGAGATCAAAGGCTCGAACAAGGATCCCGAAGATTCTAAGTACACGTACCCGTAAAATTTCACTTCAATCTCAAATAAACAATACCAAGTAAACTCTTGTGATCACTTAACATTCCTCATCATCAAAATCTTAGCCGACATTTTCTTTACATTCTTGTGGTTGATTTATAGAGTGCA
>LBNU01025211.1:68070-80140 GCA_014162995.1 Artemisia annua
GGAACTTGGTGGAGAACTTAAGGGTTAAACCCTAGCTCGTGTATTACAGACCTTAGAGGGTACTTTTACCCCTCTAACTTGCATGTTTAATCTAAGATAAGTCTTCATTCAATCCATACAATATGTCTATGTGTTGTATGACCTATGTTTGTGCTTTTCTTTCCTTCAACATGCTAGGCTAAATTAACTTGTGTTTGCTTAGATCTAATGAAACCTAACTATTAATTATCATGTGATGTGTATGTTGTGATTGTGATTTGGGTGAATGTTTCATCTACGTTACACTTAAGAAAACTGGCTAACTTCCTATATGGTAACAAGCTTGAACGTCTTAGGAAACGTGAATCGTATGTGGGTTAATCGATTTTAAGGTAGTATTTCATGTGTAGGTTGCTATCGGTGAGCTTATGATAGGATACTTGACGTATCATCATAGAGTGAGGTAGGAGCTTATAGAGTTAGGGAATTGAACGCACTCCCTACGACTTGTTAGGAATACACCCGTCATCCACGCAAACTCAACATACTAATTACATGGTAAAAGACAGTTAGGGAGTAATGAGATCTAGGTAAACACTACTTTCCCCACCATTGTTTTCTCAAATTTAAATTAATTGCATAAGTAGATAACTTGGGTTAGTTGACTAGAAACTAATTCCGCCCACTCCTTCAAAAAACGAGATTTTACTGGTTTCTAAAAAACATAAAAATACAAAAATAATCATCCTCCACCCTTAGACCTTAATTAGAGTAGTCTTTAACCTAACGAAAACTATTCCCTGTGAGAGAACGATCAATCCCTCGGTACTTGCCACTACACTATACTACATCGGTCAGGTACACTGCCTGGTGGGGATTGTAAGCTTCTCGAGATCCCTCGAGAGGTAAAACGTAGTGCGTAAGCAATCCCTACGCATCAAGTTTTTGGCGCCGCTGCCGAGGAATAGTTATTGCTTAGGTTAATTTTTATTTTTAATTAGGTCTACTCACTAGATTCCTTTCTAGTGAGATTTTCACAAATGTCACATATCGCCCCGCTCCAAGACATCCAAGAAACTTAGTGTTGACGGCAATCTTTGGTAGTTTGATGTTGTGTCTGTCGAGGTCATTTATGATATTGGTGAAGCGGTGATAGTATGACTCTAGTGATTCCATTGGCTCTATCATGAAGTGTGTGTATTCCATGTAAAGTTTAGATTCCATATCCTCCTGATTCAACTGAGTTCCTTCCATTAGTAGATGAACGTGTTCCCACATGGCCTTAGCATTTTTCTGAGCATCAACACTGCGAAAGATAGGATTTGGTATGCTGTGAAGGATGTAACTCATGGCATATTCGTCCGATTCCTTATGAAGGATTTGTTCAGCAGTGAGTCGTGTGTCAGGTAAAGGTGCTGAAGACTTAGGTCTAGGTGGAACAGCATTGTCATTAGGAGGAACAGTGTTGAGAGGTGGTACAAATGGACCTTCCATGATAACCTTCCGAAGATATCTGCCATGGGGTTTTTTGAGATCAAGAAATCTAAGGAATCGACTTGACCACTGAATATAATTACCCGGTGTCAGCATTGGTGGTGTGTCAAGTGAACCTGCTTCATGCCTCGATTGTTGAGTAGTAATGACCTCACACATCTGATCAAACCAGTGAGACTGTTTTGGCGTTGGAGTGATTTGTTGTAGCATTGGTAAGGGTTGAGGTTGAAATTGATGCATCATGGCATGTTGCTGAGAATACATTTGACTTGGCTGTTGATATGATTGTGCATTCTGTTGATATTGCTGTTGCTGACGAAATTGTTGCAGTTGATGATACGGTTGTGCTTGATAAGGGTTAAAGTACGGTGGTTGAGACATGATTGAAAAACTTGTGGTTTATGGATCTTGTAGAAGGTATAGTACTTAAGACAAATCTTAGAAAACCAAAACCCAAAGTGATTTCGATGCTTGGTAAAAGGATGATTTCGATAACCAGTTAAAGACCAAATAATCTCAATAAATTGAAGTTCTCGATAAACCAATGAAGTTCTCGATAAAAGTAAATTATCGAGAAAAATATGTGAAAATTATCGAGATCCTTTGTACAAAGGAGACAAAGTGTGTTTTCGATGTCACTGAATTTAATTTCGATAGTTTCACAAGATTTCGAAAACAAGTAATTGATTTCGATAATGTATGAAGTTCTCGATAAACACAGTTTTCGAAAATACTTATCCAAAGTTTCGAGATTATACAATAACGAAACTATCCAATATGTCGAAGTGTTTTCTTTCTTATACAAGAGAGAAAAGCACTGAGTAAGCAACAAAAACACTTAAGTAGTAATATCGAAAGTTCTCGATAAAAAAAGGTTTAAGGTTCTCGATAAAAAGGGGTTTTGTGTTCTCGATAAGTAGCCAAAAAATACGGTTTTTTCTTTTGTGAAAAACCAATCCTAAAACGTGTTTTTAATCCAAGATTCTTGTACAACTAGCATTAAAATGATGAAATCTTAATGAAAGTTGCAAACTTGAACTTTTTAACAAAAATTTGAAGATTTTTGATAAAAAGTACAAATTTTTATACGAATCTAAAAACCCAAAAATTTTAAAACTTTGTTGTTTGTTTTGGTTTCTAACACAAGTTTGGTAACAAATATGTGATAAAAACACAAAAGAAGCAAGAAAGTTGCAAACTTTTTGAATCTAACGAGATAAAAAACATGTTTTTGGGGCGTATAACACAAAAAAAATAAACTACACCTTCTTCTAGCGATTGATACCACTTGTTAGGTCACCATATTAGTAAACACAAGTAATCTTATAAGAGAAATGAGATGAGAATTAGACTTGGTTGATTAATAACAATATGAAAGATGAAAGAGCAAGAGTTTTCTTAAGATATGAAATTAACCAACATTTTACAATGAAGAGTTGATGTCCTATTTATAGGAAAAGAGTAGGGCAACATTCCCTTCTTCCCTATCTCACTATGTCGTGGGCTTTAAGGCCCATTGGACATCTTATTAGACTTAAACATTAAACCATACGAGTAACTAAATAACTTAGATAATTGTGATATCTCTAGCAACCTATTACATTGACTGAAATGACCGAGACTTGACTGAATAGTTGAAAACTATGATCCTAACAGTTTTGAATGGTTAGGATTGGTTGATCCAAAAATGATGTCGTCAACGTAAATTTGAACGATCAAAATATCATCTTTGTATTTTTTGGTAAACAATGTGTCATCAACCGTTCCTTTGGTGAAATTGTTTTTGAGCTAGAAAGATGATAGTTCGTCATACCACGCCCTTGGAGCCTGTTTTAAACCATAAATGGCTTTCTTAAGCCTGTAGATGTAGTCTGGATGTTCTTTGTCAATGAATCCCTCTGGCTGACTCACATACACTTCTTCTTTCAGAGTTCCTTTCAAGAATGTTGTCTTAATGTCCATCTGATAGACTGTGATGTTTTTGTGAGCTGCATAGGCTAAGAAGATCCGAACTGCTTCCAATCTGGCTACGGGCGCGAATGATTCCTCGAAGTCTATCCCTTCCTCTTGCGGATACCCTTTAGCCACTAGACGAGCTTTGTTGCAAATGACAGTCATTTCCTCATCCATTTTGTTCTTCCACAACCATTTAAGATCAAGAATACGTTTCTCAAGTGGTCGTGGGACAAGTTTCCAACTATCATGTAACTGGTATTGAAGAATTTCATCCTGCATCGCTTCGATCCATGGGTATTCTGCCATTGCTTCCCGAATGTTCTTAGGTTCTTTAAGACTTAATGCACAAATGTAGATACACAATTCGAGATCTGTGGCAAGTTGTCTCCTCGTCTGAACTGGCCTTGAAGGCTCACCAATAACGTGTTCGATTGGATGGTCTTTTGTCAATTTGAGTGTAGAAGGGTACCTTGGGTGTAACATATGCGTGTTAGATGGTTCTTGTAACCGTGAAGAAGATTCAGCAGAGTCTGTTGCAAACGGATTTTCAAATACTTCTTCTTCTTCTTCTAACGCAGCATTGTTTTCGTTTTGTGTTGTTTCTTCTTGAAAGTTTGTGTTTTGATTTTGCTCATCAACTCTTGGTAGAACAATTTCAATAACCGGAGTTGCTGGAGTAGATGTTGATGATGTTGAGNATATGCGTGTTAGATGGTTCTTGTAACCGTGAAGAAGATTCAGCAGAGTCTGTTGCAAACGGATTTTCAAATACTTCTTCTTCTTCTTCTAACGCAGCATTGTTTTCGTTTTGTGTTGTTTCTTCTTGAAAGTTTGTGTTTTGATTTTGCTCATCAACTCTTGGTAGAACAATTTCAATAACCGGAGTTGCTGGAGTAGATGTTGATGATGTTGAGGGAGTTGGTGCTTCAGCTTCGATTGTGGTAGATGCATCTTGTGTTGGTGGTTGTTGTGGTTGATGGTTTTGAGCGGGTGCAGCAGAATGATGTTGAGATGCATTTGTCGAAGTTCCACCATATTATTCATCAAACATTAACTCGAAGAAGTTTTCCAGTTCTTGATCTGAAGGTTTATCTGGTGTTGTTGACTGAGCTCCATTAGGTACGAGTCCTGAACTGATGTGTCCAGAAGCCTGACTGTTTGGTGCGGGTCCTAATCTGGTTTGATTAGAAGCCATTGGATTAAGCGCGGGTTCTTGAGCGAGTCTCTCAGAAGCCATTTGTGAAATCTCGTCAAACTTCACATTCATCGTCTCCATTATCCTTTTTGTTATTCTATTATACACCCTGAATGCCCTCGAGTGTTCAGAATATCCAATGAAGATTCCAATATCACCCTTAGATTTCAACTTTCCTAGATCTTCTCTGTCGTTCGTCGGATAGCACAAAGCGCCAAACACGTGAACATAGGAGATATTCGGTTTCCGATTGTTCAGAAGCTCATAAGATGTTTTATTGAACCTTGGATGGATTAGGGATCGGTTTTGAGTGAAACAAGCAGTGGCTACAGCATCAGCCCATAAGAATAGTGGTGCACTAGAATAAATTAGCTTTGTGTGAGCAGCTTCCACAAGAGTTCTATTTCTTCTTTCAACTACCCCATTCTGCTGTGGAGTTCTAACAACTGATGTCTGATGTGTGATTCCAACATCTTCAAAATATGATCTTAACTCCTGATTGGTGAATTATGTGCCATTGTCTGTTCTTACAATCCTTACTGTAGCTTGAAGTAGAACTTGAATACTCTTCAGAAAGGTGATGATGTTGCCAGGTGCTTCGTCTTTTGATCTCAAAAACTTTACCCAAGTATATCTTGAATAATCATCGACAATAACAAGAATATACTTCTTTCCATTGATGCTTTCAACTCTCATTGGGCCACATAAGTCCATATGCAACAGATGTAACCTTGCTTCCGAACTAGGTACGGTTTTGGGTTTATATGATGCTCGTTTGCTTTTTCCTTGTTCACATGATGGACATAAGTGATCCTTGGTGTATTTGAACTTAGGAAGTCCGTTGACGATGTTGTCTTTGGCTAATTTATTGATGGTGTCGAAATTGAGGTGAGATAAACGTCGATGCCACAACCAAGACTTTGTTTCGGATGCTCTTGTCATAAGACAAATTGGTGATGTAGAGGCCATTGTATTGATGTCGATAGCATAAAGGTTAGTGCCGCGATTTCCAGTTAAGAGATCATCTCCAACCAAATTTCTAACAAAAACCTTATTTCTCCTAAAGGCGACCTCTAAATCTGCATCACAAAATTGTCCGACTGAAAATAAATTATGTCCCAACCCTTCGACATAGTAAACTCGAGTGATTAAGAAATTCCCAAACTGAAGATCTCCATAACCCTGAATAGCTGCTACATGATCATTACCAAAGCGTACAGTACCCATAAATTTCCAAACAAAGTTGATCAGCAGCTTTAAATTCCCGGTCATGTGCTTGGAGCAACCCGAGTCGACGATCCAAAGACAAATTTCGATAACCTGCCAAGAACAGAAGATTTTGTGTTTGGAAACCGTTTTGAATTTGGTTCCATGGGGTTAGGGGTAAAATCAGTATCACACTCATAGAAGGTTTCTAGAAGTTCAGATTGAACCACTATTAATGTGCCATCCTGAAGTATGAATTTTCTACCCGTTGGTTTCCATGCACAATACTTAAGATAGTTCCTAGGCGTATACCTATTAGTGGTGTTCCTAATTGTTTGAATTAGTTTATCCACATATCTAGATTTTGCACTAGGTCCTTTCAGAACATTCTTCTGATTAGGCTTCTCATTCACATACTTAGAAACACATTCATCATGAACATCATTAATTAAACATTTCTTGCATATTAAACAAACAGAGTCATTACATGCATTAGAAACAGTACTTTCGACATTACATTCAGATGAAATATGTCTCTTATTAGAAAGCGATAAATTCCTAGGGTGTTCTTCTACTTCTTCCAATTTATTCTTGCTACAACTCTTAGAGACAGGCGAGACTCTATTGTTCCTTGTATTGCTCTTAGGCTTTAGTCTGCTGCTCCTAGAGGTGCTAGCTAATCCTGTAGAAGGTAAGGCACACGCATTAGGATTTATATTGTTGTCACTTTTAGCATCCTTAGACTTAGTAGAATTATCCTTTATGCACTTATCATCTGTCTTAGAGGTAGACGCAATAGTGGGACTAATCCTAAAAAGACCAGGGGCTATAACTTTTGATGTCTCGACAACCGCTTTTCTAGTTTTGACAATCTGTACATTTTCATTATTCTTTGGCAAGGGTTGTGGAGTGACTGGTTTTGTCAAATCCTTTTTCTCATCGACTTTTGGAGCAAACCGTGAAATTGACATTTTCGGTTTAACAACTGGTTTAGAAATATTTTCTTTGTCCGAAGTCGATGGTTTTGCAAACTTAGTATCCACACCCTTTCCTTTTTGACATTCTAGCTGAGCCCTCAAAAGATCATTTTGCTCTTGCATGTTCTTGAAGGCACGCTCATACGACAATTTGTCATACTTGCATTCTTCCTTTTTCCGATCAAGTTGTTTAAAATATGACACGTTTTCTTTTTCAAGTTTAATAAGAGCATTTTCATATTTTGAAACAATTGCGGAGGTCTCAGCTCGAAGTCTCTCATCATCCTCAACAGAATATGTTTGTAAAACGATAGACATGACATCAGTAGACAAAACTGCTTCGAAGAGAGAATCATTTAACCGTTCCAAAACTTTCATATTTTCACGAGTTTCATTAGCTTCCTTCACCAGGGATTTGTGGTCCTTGACAAAGTCGGCCGTTTCATTCAAAAAAGCTTGTTCAAAATGAATTACTCTAGCATTTATGGCATTGATTTGAGGAGTAAATTCACTTTCAAGAATCTTTTTTAGTTGTAAATGAACCGTGGAATTCCAATTAATCTCATTTAATTTCGCTCTAGCTTCTAAAGATGTTTTCAGTTGCCCAATTCTATTTTTAAGATCATCAAGATGTCCTCTGGCAGCACTCGAGTTAAGAATGTTGCTAGAAAACAGTTGTTCGATTTTAGAAATAGATTTGGAGATAACTGCGGATTTAGAAACTAGTTTCGAAAAAGGTCGGATCTTGGAACGCTCAGGTGTTTTGGTTTGAGGAACAAAAGTGATCCCAGAAAGTTTGTTTAGTATGTTATAATCAATTGGTTTCAAATCTGGATTCTTTTGTTTCATTTTAGTTATGCTCTCTTCGACCAGTTCTATCGTATCCACATAATCACGAACAATAGGAGGATCATGTTTAGTATAAAGCACATTTCCATTATACAACACATTCTGTTCGTCCTGAGCTTTTTTGAGATTACAAGGAGTTTTGTTACCAAGAGCCATTTTGTTTTTTGTATGGTAAATTGGATCAGTCTGATTAGTAATCATATGAATTGTGTGACTCGAATGACCCGTTTTAACCAGCAAATTTTCTAGTTTTACTATCATATGTTGTGACTCTATGATTTCATCCAAAAGTTTATCTTCTTTCTTTGCAAAGTCCTTTTTCAACTCATCCCTTTCTTTTTCAAGATTGGTATAAGCAGATTTTTGTTTTGAAAGCTGGTTTGTTAAATCATAAATTTCTTGTTTTAAAGATTTAATGGTTTTCATTGAGTTGACATCAAGAGTATCATACTTTCGTTGCATTTCCCTATCTTTAACAAGTAATTTCTTATAACCAATTTCAAATTCAGACTCGCCTTGTTTATTATTAGAAAAACTTTTTTCTTTTTCCTTGTATCTCTCAAGCTCAGTGGTCAATGTCTCATTCGCGGCCTTAACTTCGCGATTGACCTTTTTAACATTTTCAATTTCAATACTATAATTATGCATCAATGATTCAAATAAAGCACGTGTATCCTCATCATTCTCAGCATGCTGTGAAACGGAGCCATCATTATGATTCATATCGGGAGTTGCCGAAGTAATATTGCTACAACTTGGTGTATCCAGGTATGTATCATAAGTGATTTCTTGAGTCTCAGAATGTTGTTCCTCATGAGGGGACATATCAAATATATCATTATTGTTGCAACTATTGTTTAATGGTACCTCAGATACTGCATCGGTGTCATAAACAGGAGGTGTCTCAGAATCTGTATCATACTTAGCCTCCTGAAGATTTGCCATGAAAATGCAATTCGCGTTCACTTCTTCTCTATCTTCCATATCATCCATAAGAGCTATAAAGTCATTTTCCTCAGCAGATAACTGGAATCCTGCCTCTTCCTTTTGTACCAGCATCAATGCTTTCTGCAGAAACGCTATATCCTTCTTTTTCGGCTTAGTAGGACAGTTCCTTGCCATATGACCGACACCCTGACAATTGAAACACTTTACCAAATTACCCTGATTCACGTTCACATTTCCATAATTCCCACCAACCGGAGCTGCAACATTTCCAACCTGATTACCAACCTGATTACCCATATTCTGAATACCAACATTCTGACCCCGCTGATTCCCAACAAACTGACCCAACTGATTTCCTGCATAACCAATCTGATTCCCTGCTTGCTGACCCATCTGATATCCAGGAGCATATCCTTGCTGATTCCTCATAACTCCAACCATTTGGCCTTGATTGCCCATATTGAAACTCGGTTGAGCAACCTGCCTGTAGCGAGTGTTCGATGAAATGCGTTGGTTGTTGTTAGTTGGTGTTGAGTAGCGTCCTTGGAGTGCTTTCGTCATGAGAGCAAATGCTTGAGTCATAGCAGCAATGGATTCATCATTATCAGTGAATTCTGGTTCTTGGAATTGTTGATATGGTTATTTGATGAGACGAAAAATGTTACATTTTTAGGGGTCTGTTTGAGTCCTAATTCGTATATTATTTGATCGGATTTCACCCAAAGTCGTTTCTTTTCTCATTTTAGGTACTTTTGAGGAGAAAATCACAAAAGAAGCATTTTCGGGCGTTTTCGGAGTGAAAAAGTGCGGAAAACAACAAAATCTCAAAAGACCCTAAAGTGCACTAAAGGTGACGGCGTCACAAGCTTCAACGTGACGACGTCAGGAACAAATGAAGTGAAGAAATTGGAAGTTACTCATGACGGGCCAGAGAGTTTTTGGCCTAGTCTGGTGACGGCGTCAGGGAAGGCCGTCAAATATGGAACAAGGCGGCGTGACGATGTCAAGAAGGCCATCACAAAACCCTAATCGTCGGCGTGACGGCGTCACACCTTGGGCTGACGCCGTCAGCCCGTATTTTCTATATATATAGGACGAATTTAATTGTTTTAAAAAGAGGATAGTCAATGTCTCATTCGCGACCTTAACTTCGCGATTGACCTTTTTAACATTTTCAATTTCAATACTACAATTATGCATCAATGATTCAAATAAAGCACGTGTATCCTCATCATTCTCAGCATGCTATGAAACGGAGCCATCATTATGATTCATATCGGGAGTTGCCGAAGTAATATTGCTACAAATTTGCGTATCCAGGTATGTATCATAAGTGATTTCTTGAGTCTCAGAATGCTGTTCCTCATAAGGGGACATATCAAATATATCATTATAGTTGCAAGTATTGTTTAATGGTACCTCAGATACTGCATCGGTGTCATAAACAGGAGGTGTCTCAGAATCTGTATCATACTTAGCCTCCTGAAGATTTGCCATGAAAATGCAATTCGCGTTCACTTCTTCTCTATCTTCCATATCATCCATAAGAGCTATAAAGTCATTTTCCTCAGCAGATAACTGGAATCCTGCCTCTTCCTTTTGTACCAGCATCAATGCTTTCTACAGAAACGCTGTATCCTTCTTTTTCGGCTTAGTAGGACAGTTCCTTGCCATATGACCGACACCCTGACAATTGAAACACTTTACCAAATTACCCTGATTCACATTCACATTTCCATAATTCCCACCAACCGGAGCTGCAACATTTCCAACCTGATTACCCATATTCTTAATACCAACATTCTGACCCCGCTGATTCCCAACAAACTGACCCAACTGATTGCCTGCATAACCAATCTGATTCCCTGCTTGCTGACCCATTTGATATCCAGGAGCATATCCTTGCTGATTCCCCATAACTCCAACCATTTGGCCTTGATTGCCCATGTTGAAACTCGGTTGAGCAACCTGCCTGTAGCGAGTGTTCGATGAAATGTGTTGGTTGTTGTTAGTTGGTGTTGAGTAGCGTCCTTGGAGTGCTTTCGTCATGAGAGCAAATGCTTGAGTCATAGCAGCAATGGATTCATCATTGTCAGTGAATTCTGGTTCTTGGAATTGTTGATATGGTTGTTGTTGTAGAATAACTTGAAGTTGTTGTGGGTAGAATTGTTGTTGTGGTATAACAGCAGTTTGTTGTTATGGAAAGTATTGTTGTTGCCCATAGTTGTGAGAGGAAGATGATCATGGTTGTTGTGTGTTCACTTGTAGAGGTGATGGTGTTTGAGCAATGAGTGCAAGAGGATCATGTTTCTTAGCTAGTAATTCGACTCTAACTTCATTGGCTTCTGCTTGATTCTGCTTCAAGAAGTCATACAACTGATCATAAGTTACTTCGTGCAAATTCTTTGTTTGATAAACGATAGTGACGTATCTTCCCCATTCCGGTTGTAACTCATTCAGAAAGATTGTGTTATTAGCAATGTTTGTCTGAGTGAGGTTATGCCTTGACAAATCATTCATAACCTTACTGAATCTGAGATAATACGACTCTATTGATTCACCAGGAATTGAAGTAAACTTGCGAAGTTCCTTGAGCAATTGCGTTTCCATTTCTTGTTTCCCAATATCTATCCCGTACATTAACCTTTTAACACGTTCCCAGACTGCATGAGCACTGTCTTCACTATCAACTGTAGCATAAGTTTGTTCAGGTAGACCAAGAACAACAAGATGAAACGCCTGATCATCAGCTTCAATTTGTTTCCAGTCTTCCACCGTGTAGTCAGTCTCTTGCTGAAGTCTGTAGAAAGGTGGTACTGGAGGGGTTCCATTAGGTTCACCAGGGTCTAGTATCTCACGTGGTTTGAAGGGTCCTTCCAAAATGGATTTAACAAGTTGTTTTCCATTTGGTTTGCTCTTAAGATAGCGCATCATTCTACTAGTCCATTGTGAATAACCACCTTTTGACAGCATGGGAGGACGGTTTTCGGCACCGGCAGCATGAATATCTTGTTGAGTTGCCATTGATTAAGTGATGATTGATAAAGTTGATCTTGGATCGGTTCAACGAAATAGGAGTTGAGTTTGGTGAGGTTCCTTTGTTGTAAGTAGGTGTCCTTTATCGAAACTTTGCAATGAAGAAGCTTCTAGAAGGTTTTAGAAACTTTTGAAAAGTTTTAGAAAAATTTAGAAAATTTTCAAAGTTCTAGATAAAAAGATCTAGATAAAAAGATCTCGATAAAAGATCTAGATAAAAAGATCTCGAAAAAATTTCTCAAAAAAATTTCTCGAAAAAAGATCTCGAAACTTTTTCAAATTTCTCGAAAATTTTTCTCGAAACTTTTCAAAAATTTCGAAAATTTCACCTAACTTTCTAGATTATACAATATAGAAAGTATACCACGAGTCGAAGTGTTTTCTCACTTATACAAGTAAGGGAAACGCCGAGTAATCCACGAAATCTGAA
>LBNU01025213.1:8857-20368 GCA_014162995.1 Artemisia annua
GTAAGTAATTAAAAGAATTGTTTTGGAGGCTAAAATTTTTGAACCGGAGAAGGAGCAAGGTATTGTGATGTTGGTAAATATATCCTAAAGTCGTAGTGCTCATGAAAGGTATTCTAAATTTCACGTTTATTTAACTAAAAAGTTGTACGTAAATCGTTCTCAAGTAAATGTCAAAATAAATAGTTCGAGTTTAGCAAATAGTATTGACCTGAAAAATGGCGGGTTGTCATACTTAACTTAACCTAAAACCTAAAACTAAGTTACCAACCTAGCACCACTATCCCTAGCAACATACAAGGCAGCTTATGCAGCTCCTTGTCACCACCATGCACCCTCCCACACACCTCCATCACCACCTTGTCACCACCTTTGACTAAAAACACCACACGGCCCATTTTTCCACCACAAGCCCCCTAGCTAGTTCTATAGCTTATCCTACTAAGCTATTAGCTTTTTCTAGTCACACCCCAACTGTCCTTGACCACCTCCCCATGTTGCTTGGCCACCACACCCAGGAAACTTAGCTATAAGGGCTAACGAGCCCTATATATACCTCGTATCCCATTCCATTCAGTCTCACACCTCCACTTCTTAAACACCTCACAATCTCTGGTCCTAACGGTAGTAGTAGAGTCCTATTAACCTTAGAAGTCGAGTACTAGAAGCCTTGAACCCTTACGACTTGTTTTTCCACCTAGAAAACCCTAATTCCCACGTTAACCTTAATCAGACCCAAGTAAGCTTAATTTTTGCTTTTAATAGCTTTATTACAGTACTAGGTTAGTAATAGGATGCCTTAGAAGCTTTGCCTAAGCCTTGATCATTTTTCTTTAGGACTTTTCATTTTAAAACCCTAATTATAAACTAAATGCTAATTTTATGCTATAAGCCCTTACCATAAGCTATAAGCTAGTTTAGGCAACTTAGATAAGCTAATATTAGTTAACCATAAGCTAGGAAACCTTTTTGTTTTATAAAAATATAGTTTGCATGGAATTAGGACTAGTTTTGCAAAGTTTTCCATGCATAGGGGTATATATGGTAACTTTCTAAAAATATTAAGTCTAGGGACTATTTTTGACATTTATTAGAAGTTATAAATATAAGGACCCTTTTTTCAAAATTATATAACCTTAGGATAAAAAGTAAAATAGTTATAAACTTATAAGGACTAGTTTTGCAAATGTTTTAGAGTTAAGGGTATAAATGGTAAATTTTGAAAACTTATAAGTCCAAGGGTCATTTCTGTCACTTTCCTAAAATATATAAGCATTTTATGGTAGATTTTGTATATATATAAACTATAAGAGTATAAAGTGAAAGTATTTTCATATAAAACCTAAAAACTATCTTTTACCTAACAACATAACACAATAGTATGGAGTTTCATGTGAAGGGTTTTATTTGGGTATTTGTTTTGACGATTTTTCTGGGTTTACGATTTAAAGTGCCTTGGCTCCTCAAATGTTTACTACATGACCTCTGAATTATTATGGCCTGAACGGTGTTTTGTTATATCTATAACCTAAGTACTTAACAATATGACACAATACTAGGGAGCTTCATGTGAGGATTATATACTTCTGAATTATGATGGCCCGAACGGTGTTATGTTTAATAACATAATGCAATANAAGCTAATATTAGTTAACCATAAGCTAGGAAACCTTTTTGTTTTATAAAAATATAGTTTGCATGGAATTAGGACTAGTTTTGCAAAGTTTTCCATGCATAGGGGTATATATGGTAACTTTCTAAAAATATTAAGTCTAGGGACTATTTTTGACATTTATTAGAAGTTATAAATATAAGGACCCTTTTTTCAAAATTATATAACCTTAGGATAAAAAGTAAAATAGTTATAAACTTATAAGGACTAGTTTTGCAAATGTTTTAGAGTTAAGGGTATAAATGGTAAATTTTGAAAACTTATAAGTCCAAGGGTCATTTCTGTCACTTTCCTAAAATATATAAGCATTTTATGGTAGATTTTGTATATATATAAACTATAAGAGTATAAAGTGAAAGTATTTTCATATAAAACCTAAAAACTATCTTTTACCTAACAACATAACACAATAGTATGGAGTTTCATGTGAAGGGTTTTATTTGGGTATTTGTTTTGACGATTTTTCTGGGTTTACGATTTAAAGTGCCTTGGCTCCTCAAATGTTTACTACATGACCTCTGAATTATTATGGCCTGAACGGTGTTTTGTTATATCTATAACCTAAGTACTTAACAATATGACACAATACTAGGGAGCTTCATGTGAGGATTATATACTTCTGAATTATGATGGCCCGAACGGTGTTATGTTTAATAACATAATGCAATACTACGGAGCTTCATGTGAGGAGTATGTAATTCTGAATTATGATGGCCCGAACGGTGTTATGTTATATCTATAACTTAGAAACCCTAAGAATGATTACTTGAGAAACTTAAACAAAACAACTAGAGCTTGACATACACCCACACCTATAACAAACCCCAGGATACGTGAGTAAGGAAGTCTAGTCTCCGAGTCACTTTTGACATCAATCAAATTACCCTAAGCCTAGGTGAGTTTTCTTAGCCTCACTCTTAAATGCTTTACAACCATGTGAGGGGGATACATGCTTTAAATTGAATACAATTCTTTTTCTTTGGTTGTTGCACGAGTAAACTACTTGCCACCACTATACACCTAAATTCATGAATCTAATCACTTGCGAGTGAACGCGAATATAATTGATAGATCTATTGGAGTTTGACAACTCCCGTTGGTATTACCTCTCTCTGGAGGATATCAATAAGTATTATATTTGAACCCTCTGAAGGATTAACTTTGGCATGTTATCCTTCCCGTCCCATCATGTTTGGTCTGCAGACCCTATGATCTGGACTGTTAACGTGTGGTTCATGAGCTTAGTTCAATATACCCAATCTTGATAATTGTACATGCATTGCAATTATCACAAAATCTACACTTTCCATGAAGGGTGTAACAACTGAACCCTGTGGAACTTGTATTCACTATCACTTAAACCTATTACTCTCACTCAACACCTAGTGTTGACTTTTTAAGCATGTATCCTAGGTTTATGGCTGCTACAGAACTATGGCATGGAACGACACTGAACTCGGAGGACTTTCAACCCTGTTATCATTCAAATACTATTACACACTTAGATTTAAGGGACCTCTTCTTAAATGAAAACTCTGATATGTTAATGAATGATAACATATTTATAAAAACGTCTCTTTTCGAGTCGTTTTTTATTACTGTAACTGTGATTCCATGAAGTAATACCCTAACCCAAAATCCGCTGCGAACCGTGAAAATGGGTATGTTACAGATTGGTATCAGAGCCTCAGTTGTAGAGAACAAGGTCAAAACCTAAACTACAACTACTTTTCCTAAGTCCGAGAAAGTCCTCAGTGCCCCTGCTATCCTCCGTAACAATATGTGCTCAGGTTAGTATAGTAATTAACTGCTTAAATTGCTAAATGATTTACAGTATTTCTACTATTATATATAGTTATGTCTACTTCCCGCTATTCTACCCCCGTTCCATCTATCCAAATAATAAATCTGATTATATATCTCCATGATCACAAAACAAATTTAATTTTCTCGCCTGATTGCTTGAGGGCAAGCAATAGCTAAGTGTGGAGGTATTTGATAATGCTCTAATTATACATATTTCTTGAGCATTGTTCTATATGTTTTATGATCATTTTATGTGAACTTTTGGTACTTAATAGCATAAAATGAATGCAGGTTCAATCTTGGATGATCTGAGCATGAAACACCTAAAATCCTACTATTTCGCCACTTGAAGTGAATAAATAAAGAAGTCTTCCATGATTAGCTTTTCATGCAAGCCAAGTGCGCGGGTTTTGCAGTAAAGTGCGTCGCACTCAGAAAGCAAGTGCGCCGTACTTCACATATCAGAATGCCTATAAATAGAGCTCATTTGCAAGCATTTGAACTCTACACTCTATAACCAATTTCCACGAAGCTAAGTCCGAAGTAATACGTGATCCAGAGCCAAGTTGCAGGGGTGAACGAATCAGAATAAGGGGTGTTAAGTACTTGTTGGTGTCGAATTCTTGGTTACTTGTGACACTTGTGTAATCATTTGATCAATCCAATCTGTATGTCTCTTGTTTACTATTTACTCACTTCTGTTATTATGAACTCATTAGCCATGAGAGGCTAAACCTCTTGTGATTGCTTGGATATGTGAATATAATAAAGTGACTTATGATTATGTTTTGATCTCTACCAATTTCAAGTTTATATTGTGAACTATTTCATCTCTAGTCTTATTACGTTTACTTATTGAAACTGGTTGAATATAATATGTTGGGATAGGTCGAAAGAACCAACGTGTTAAACGCAATTCTAGGAACTTGTCCGTGTTACTAGTCTTTGAAAGGAGAAATCCACTTAGATGAGTCAATAATAATCTAGACTTGATATGAAATACTATTTCGAGAGAAATCACTTAATGGGTAAATATGAATCTTGAATTGAACCTACGAATTATGAAATTGCTCTTTTGACGAAAATAGCTTTCTTATAAGTTGTGCTCCTTTATCCAACTGAGATCAAACATAAGCATTGTCACTAGATTATCTAAGCTATACAAGCAATCATTTGTTTTAATATTTGAATTCCTTTTATTCCTATAATTGTTACTTGTCTTCTCTTACTAATTATTATACTTAATACGAACAAACTAAGTCCCTGTGGATACGACCTGGTCTTACCTTAATCTAATACTACCAACGGGGGTTATACTTTACCCGTGTGTTTGGTTTATTAAAATCAGTGAAACTAGTGTTATAAATTTAAAGCTTTCCTTACACATCAGAGACCCACACATCCTTTATCACACTTACCTAATAGTAAACCTAGTCTATATACAAATCAACCCTATACTGTAGTACCTCCCTATATCCCCACAAACCTTCCCATCTCATCTTGCAAATTTGAGGTTGGAGGAGATTCCCATAGGACACCCTTAGAAAAACAGGAAGATCAGGTTGAGGAAATCTTAAGCAGTTTAGATGAACTCAGTATAGATCTTATAGAAAAGATAGAAGAAAGTCATAGTGATAACCAACAGGATTTTAGTGAATTTAAGGTTAAGCTTAGACAAACCCGTACCCAGATTTCTAAAATTCAGAAGGAACAAATGAAACATAACAATAAGATTGCCTTTGCCCGCTTTAGGATTACTGCCTTAGAAAAGATAATCGATGATAACCAAGTCCTTCATCGATTAGACTTAGGAAGTCCTTCCCACTTTAACACCTAAGTTCTAGAAAAGTTTATTAAGAAAAACATCAACTAGTACACTTTAGCTACTCTATAAGTTTTAAGGTTAGAATTTCATCTTAGGATATGTACTATAAATAATAGTACTAGTTAGGTATGAAATATGTAAGATAGGATGCCTATAATATAAGATAAGTTGTGTTACTTTGCCTTAGTCATAAAACCTAGGTACTTTTGAGGATAGAAACCCTATTTCCCGATCATCCCTATTAGGATACTTTAGGATATCCCAAACCCTAGAAAATTTACCATCTTTAAGAAATATAACAAGCAGGATATTTGTTATGAACTATTTGAGGTCTTAATAGAAACCTCTAAGAAATAAGGTTAGGTAAACCTTGACTGATATATTCTATAGGAATATTATTTTTAAACTTTAGGCATTTTGAGGTTAAACCTAGGATATTACCCTTTAGGTAGCAAGTAAATGCTGATAAAGTGGGCTCAGAGAAATAAATCCACTCTCTATACTTACCTTTTCCTATAAAAACTTCCTCCCTTTCATACCCGGCAATCTGCCTAAAACCCCTATCCTTCCCGACCACATATGGCATAAATAGTAATACTTGTTAAACTTTTAGTTATGACAAGCTATTTATGATCTTATACAGTTGCGCTTTTATTCCTTGTTATTGCATGTCATGCAATACAACCCTCTCCATATTTTAAAACCCTAGTTAGAGAATCTTCCCCTAACTATTCCCGTATGCAAGTATATGATAGTTATATACAAGCATATTCCTACCCTTCCCTCTTTACTTCCTTAGAATTACTAAGATTCCCGAAATAGTTTCCCCTCTTAGTAAAACCCGAATTACACTCCTTAGGACTCCCGTATTTTGAGGTTAGAAATGATTTAGGATACCCTTGAAAAAACGTAAGATTAGATATAGGATATTTTGAATCACTAAGATAAGTTATCTTTAAGAAGTCATTGAGGAAATAGAAACTAAGAATAGAAACTTATACCCAGATAAGTAAGAAAGACATTACGGATATAGCTTATACTAGGATTTTACTTAATATCGAGGACATTAGAGTTAGTCATAGAATAGATATAAGAAGTCTTTTAGATGCAATCTAGGAAACTTAAGAATAACAAAAAATTAGACTAGTAAGCTACCGACTTAGAACTTTAAGCTTTTAGTACCTAGTCTAGTAACGGGATATGAGTACTACTTAAATTTTCACCCTATAAGAATAAGCCGTTTTGAGGTTATAATTTACCAATACTTAGTCTCATAAGTTACCAATCCCGTATTAAGAATTCCCACATGTCTTTGAGGATTTAGAAATTCCTAGGAATACTACACCATTAGGATATCCCGGACCTACCCTAAATTTTATCACCCAAACATAGAACTCGAGATTCCTAGTTATAACTAAGAATAAGACATTTGAGGATTTTAGTCTACTTATACTTAGTTTCTTAAGGTTTGAAGTTTCTTAGGTCACACATTAGGAATTTTACTTGGAAGATATTATGGATGTCACTTTACTAGGTTTTAAGTACCTAGGACGTAAGATAGACAACTTAGGTCAAAAGGCCAAACAAGAAACTTTACCTAGAAATAGTGATGCCTCTAGACCTCTAGCTAAGGAATCACCTATCCTGATTAGCTCTTTTCCCATAATAGGATTTTCTTCCCCAACTAGGTCAAACATACCACCCTTAGATTTTAAGGTTATCTATAGAAAACTAGATGACTCGAGACCTTTAGGAGGGAAACAAACTTTGAGGAAATCTAGTAAATCTTAAACCTCATTAGGATACCATTCTTTTAGGTATCCTATACTCTCACTCTTCCGTTTAATCCTATACTCCCATTTCTTCCTACTCCCCCATTTAATCCCACTCTTTCATTATCTCCTACTCCTCCGTACTTTCCTATTACTTCCCTTTCCTTCTTTCCCACTTTTCATCCATCCTTCCACTTCCTCCTATCCTTTCGCTTCATTCCTTCATCATTTTTTACTCTATTTTACCCTGTTCCATACTCTCTCCCTACCTCATCCTACAATGTTCTAAGAGTTAGAACTTGTACTTCTCGTCATTTCACAAGATTCTATTAGTTAGATCTTGTAAGAATATCTATGTCGAACTTTAATCCTCATTATGTTCGACTATGATATTATGCTATCTCGCCTTGCAAAAGTTGCAAGAATGAGATATTCAACGTCCGTTACTCTAGCCATAACTTGGGATGCGATCAGGTAACTAGTTGCTAACAGAGTGACTGTAGAACTAGGAAGCCCGAGCTACCAACATGGCTGAAACATCGATAAAACTCTCTAACCAGTGGGCCCCCTAACCCACAGGTTAAAATGAACATTGTACATTCCACAATGTTTTCATAACTTAATAGGTTAATCCAATCAAGTTTCCTAAACTCCTATTTTTCCAAAACATTCCTGTACCACATTTCCTTAAGTATGGTAAACTCTCTCCATTTTCCGCCGATACTACTTAAGGATGACTTATGATTATCTTATTAAAATGAACTAGAACACTTGATGAGGCGAAAGAAAAGTGTTACGCTTTTAGGGGGTCATTTAATCCCTAAATCGTTATTTTATGATCAAATATTGCCTTAAATCGTTCCTTTTCTCATTTTAGGTACTTTCAGGAGGAATTGTGGAAAACATTGCATTTTGGACGTTTTTGGAGCATAAAAGTGAAGAAAACAACAAAGTCTCAAATCAAGCTGGAATTCCTACCTGACGACATCAGGCTTTGGATGCTGACGCCGTCACCTAAAGATAAAAGAGATGGATTCAGACTTTACTAGACAACCAAGGAAGAATTCTACATATTTACGCCTGACGGTGTGAGGTGTTATAAGTCCTAGGCCGTCAGGTGTTAAGTTAAAGAGAGACGGCCCAGAAGATTTTAAAGGCTGACGGCGTCAGAAGTGGATCTAGGTGATCCGATAACCCTAGACACGGCGAATTGACGGCGTCAGGAATTATAACCTGACGCCGTCAGAATGTATTTTCTATATATATTTTAGGATTTTTTCTTCATGAAGTGTGTGTAACTTTTGGGAGAACTTTAGGGTTAAACCCTAGGTCGAATTTTCTGCCTTTTTAAAAGGGCTTTTCACCCTTGATTCATCCATGATTAATTAAAGATAAGTCTTCCATCAACTCATTCAGTATGTCTATGTGTTGTGTGATTATATCTTATGCGTGTCTTTCAATTAACATGCTAGGCTAGGTTTCTCTTGTGTTTGCTTAGATCTAATGAAACCTAGCTATTGATTACTTGTTGTTGGTTCGTTATTGATTGTTGTGGATGGGTGATGTCGATGTTAGGCTTAAGAAAACTGACTAACTTCCATTTGGTGACTTGCTTGAACGTCTTAAGAAACATGAATCGGATGTGTACTGCGATTATTTGGTTGTATTTAATGCATGAGTAATTACTAGTGATTTCATAGTTTGGATACTAAACGTGTCGCTATAGAATGATGTTTGCGCTTATAGAGTTAGGGAAGATCATACACGGCCCTACGAATGGTATTAAGGAATACAACCCATCATCCACACAATTGTAACAAACCAATTAACCGGTAAAAGACAGCTAGGGAGTAATGAAATCTAAGTAAACACACTTTTCTCCATATTAGTTTCACAACATTTTATTTTCTTGTTATTTTATTTTATTTGCATTAGTAGTTATTTGGGTTAGTTGACTAGCAACTAATTCCGCCCACTCTTCCAAATACCCGAGATTTTTACTTGCTTTCCATAAAATATAAAAATACAAAACGAATCATCCCTCACCCTTAGACCTAATTAGAGTAGTTTTCAATCCTAACGACACTATTCCGCGAGAGAACGATCAATCCCCCGGTACTTGCCACTTCACTATACTACATCGGTCAGGTACACTGCCTGGTGGGGATTGCAAGCTTCTCAAGATCCCTTGAGAAGTAAAATCTATATCAAGGTTGCAAAACCCACGCATCAAGTTTTTGGCGCTGCTGCCGGGGAATAGTTATTGTTTAGGTTGAATTTTATTTTTATTTAGGTCTACTCATTAGATTCCTTTCTAGTGAGATTTTATTTTATTTTTCTAGGTTTTCTTTAGTCTATCTTTTCTGCCTAATCCTTCACTCAAATCTTCCTTGGCCATCATGGTAAACGAAGATCTCTCTAATCTTAGAGTCACTAGGAGTCGCAGTTTTATTAGAGACCTTATCCCACCTTACGCAGAACCTGAAAGGGAAATGAATAGATTAAGACAACACTCTTCAACATCCGAGCCAATTGGCATCACCATCAACTTTGATGAAGCCCTTTCTGAGGAGGAATCTGATCATCACACTACACCACCCAGCCCCCAATCCAATCACAATACGGAAATTTCTGAGAATCCTACCCCCAAGTGCCTCAAGGATTACTCTTCTCCTACCCCTCGTGGTTTTACAAATGCTATCGTGTTTCCAAATGAACACACAGAAGGGGTCTTGCGTGCAACCGATGTTTGGTTGATCCAAAGTGTATGCAAGTTTCATGGATTGATAACTGAAAATCCAATCCAACACATCAAAGACTTCCTGAAAATAGTGGACACCATCCTTGAGGACGGGGCCACTAGAGATACCTCCCGGCTACGATTCTTTCCTTTTACCCTTCAAGATAAAGCCAAGGAATGGTACAACAAGCTTCCTTCTGAGTCCATCTTCACGTGGGAACAGCTTATCTCAAAATTCTATGAAAAGTTCTTTCCCATAGGAAGAACTTCAGTACTTAGAGACAAATTCTCCAATTCCGCATTGGACAAGCAGAGCCCATTCATAAATCCTGGATCAGATTCAAGGATCTAATAAGACAAGTCCCCCATCATGGCATTGAACTCTGGCTTCTTTTCCAAATATTCTATGATAGTATCTCTCAAAATGACCAGAAGGGAGTAAATAATTCGGTAAAAGGGAGAATAGCCAAGTTAAGTGCTGAGGAAGGATGGAATAGGATTGAGGAATATGCTCAAGATCAAGATGATACATGGGACTAACCCGATTCGATCGTGAGCATGTCTGAGGTCATAAAAAACCCTTCTTTTGAGAGCCGGCTAAGAAAATTGCATGAAAAAGTGTCATATCTTGAAGGGTCGCGAACCGCTAAACAATTGTCAAACCCATATCTAATTTGCGACCACTGTGGTGGCCCGCATGAAGTGGAGGAATGCGGGGAAGAAACTACCACCGCACAAGCGTATCTGTCGAGCCATGACATCTTTGATGACCCTTCCCTCTTAATCTTTTATCAAAACAATGATTTTACCCCTTGGGGAAATCTCGTGAAAAGTAGGGAAGGAGAAGAAGGTCCTGACTTCAAGGTTAGGAGCACTTTTGAGGATAACCTTGGGCATTTCACGCATGAAAAAGATCTTATGCTAAAGGGTCTCGACGACCTCATAACTGATTAGCAGAATGACTTAAGGACCAAGTTCGCAGAGCTCAACGCCACACTTGTTGGCTACATTAAACCCCAAGTGAATCAAAGTGACCCTTTGCTAGCCATTACCACTAGAGCCGGAACGACAACTAAGGATCCACCATACCCAGTCCAACAGTCCAACATCACAGAACCTGACACCTCTCACGAGGAGGAAGGTAACGTGCGCGACGAGATTCCCGAGCAACCCTGTTGATCCCAGTTGAGCAGTTGATCTAGAATTACTATCTTAGATAAACCAAGATAATAATGTATAGAAGCTGACTTGTATGTAACCTTAATCACTATGCGGAATATAGTAATTAACTTAAGAAGAACACGAACACAAGTAATTCACACCTTAAACACTTCAATATAATTAATACGAGCACTCTGAATAGTGCTAGGGTTTTACAACCTTGAAGTGTATGAATACTAGAATAATACGTACTCTAGACAAACCCTAGGATCTCCTTTTATACACCAAGGAACCCTACAAACTTACATCAACTTCCTACACAAGACAAAGATATTCTAACACAATAGAATATTACAAGACATCTTTACTATAAATATAAAGACGCGTATACAAACTTATCACTAAGCAGCAGAGATAATACAGCAGTATTCTTCCAGCAGTAGAGATATCTAGCAGTAGAGTTGCCTGCCAGCAGTAGAGATATCACAGAAGTAGAGTTAACTTTAAAACCCAACAATCCTCCCCTAAACTTGATATT
>LBNU01025215.1:0-56489 GCA_014162995.1 Artemisia annua
TAAATCCCCAGACGATATGATAGGATGCACCATTAAGAAAACTAGTCATAATAACAAGAGTAGTAATTAGGTTAACACTACTTCTCTCTTATTGATCTTTCATCTATTTATTTTATTTGTCTTGCTATTTACTTTTCTTAGTTTAATTAATCTTTCAATTATAAAACCCCTTTTAAAAGTGACACTAACTTAGATAATTTCCACACACTTAGCTCTAGGGACGACCTCGGCTTTACCAACTAGCTATACCACACACGATCGGATACACTGTCCGTTAGTGCATAAAGGTAGACCTTAGGTAAACGAGACTAATATAAATATTAAAACCTGGTCAGTAAAGCCTACATCACTTGCTTAGTGTAGGCCAAATATGCGATAATAACTGTAGGGCTACCTTTACCGAAAAAGATAGTGAAATAGTTAAGGATGGAAAAGTCATAGGTAGAGGAATTAGGAAAAGAGGAGTATACGTTATGAAACTAGGAAATAAACCGGAAGATAAGATATGCCTAGCAACCTTAGACGAGAACTCTACTTTGTGGCATTGGAGATTAGGACACGCAAACATGCAACAAATACAATCTTTAGCCTCTAAGGAATTAGTTAGAAATTTGCCTAACCTAAGATATGATAAACACTATTGTGATGCTTGTAAAATTGGAAAACAAGCTCATGCAAGCCACAAGGCTAAGAATATAGTATCCACTACTAGGTGCCTAGAATTATTACATATGGATCTATATATTTGGCCCATCCGCTGTGCGGAGCTACGGAGGAAACCGTTATACCTTAGTAATAGTAGACGACTATTCACGATACACGTGGACTAGGTTTCTAAGCGATAAAACCGAAGCCTTTGAAAAATTTGAAATATTTAGTAAAATGATTCAAAATAAATTAGGATGTTCCATAGTATCTATTAGGACGGACCACGGTAGGGAATTTGATAACGAAGTACAATTCGGAAAATATTGTGATTTAAATGGAATATCTCACAATTTCTCCACTCCTCGTACTCCCCAATCAAATGGTGTAGTAGAAAGAAAAAATAGGTCACTTCAAGAAATGAGTAGAACAATGCTAAATGAACAATCCATCCTACAAAAATTTGGTGTCACGCTGTAGATACATCAACATACATAATTAATAGAGTATCAATTAGGAGAATTTTAGGAAAAACTCCATATGAGTTGTTAAGAGGTAGAAAACCTAACTTAAACTACTTTAGGGTATTTGGAAGTAAATGTTATATTCTTAATATTATGGATTATCTTACTAAGTTCGACCCAAAATCATACGAAGGAATATTTCTAGGTTATTCGCAAAATAGTAAAGCATATATAATACTTACCAAACACACCATGAAACTAGAAGAATCATTGAATGTAACATTTGATGAAACACCACCACCACCTAAAACATTGCCCCTAGAAGATGATGACCTAGTTGAAGAAGAAGCTACTAAGGTTAGTAAAACAAAGCCCTTAGGATATGATAATGAAAATATAACATCAGAAGATAGCGAAGTAATAAATATTAAGGAATCTAAATCACACCCATTAGATAGCATAATAGGAAGCCTAAATCAAAGAACTCTTAGATCACAAGCCCAAGATAAAAATAATTTCTTTTGTTTCCTCTCAGCAATAGAACCCAAAAATATTAATGAAGCCTTAAAAGAAGAAAGTTGGGTTATGGCCATGCAAGAAGAACTAAATCAATTTAAGACGAATGATGTTTAGGAACTAGTCCCAAATCCAATGAATATGACAATCATAGGAACTAAGTGGGTATATAAAAATAAGTTAGATGAAAATGGAATAGTAACTAGGAACAAAGCTAGGTTAGTTGCCCAAGGTTATAATCAACATGAAGGAATTGATTATGACGAAACTTATGCCCCCGTAGCTAGATTAGAATCTATAAGAATACTCCTTGCCTATGCATGCGCCCTAGACTTTAAGTTATTTCAAATGGACGTGAAAAGTGCATTCCTTAACGGTTTTATCAATGAGGAGGTTTATGTGGCACAACCTCCGGGATTCATTGACTTCACAAAACCTGATTATGTTTATAAACTCAAGAAAGCTTTATATGGACTCAAACAAGCTCCTAAGGCTTGGTATGATAGATTAAAATCATTTCTTATTAAAAATGATTATTCCATGGGAATGGTAGATAACACTCTTTTCACTAAAAAGAAAAACCCATATCTCATCATTGTTCAAATATATGTCGATGACATTATATTTGGATCGAATTGTCAAGAAATGTGTGATGAATTTGCCAAAATCATGCATGATGAGTTTGAGATGAGTATGATGGGTGCACTAAACTTCTTCCTAGGATTACAAATAAAACAACTAGAAGATGGAATATTTTTTTAATCAATCTAAATACATTAAGGAAATGCTTAAGAAATTTAGACTAGAAGACTCAAAACCCATGAAAACACCTATGTCTATGGAAGTGAAACTCACAAGAGATGAAGAAGGTGATTCCGTAGATAATACTAAGTATAGAGGAATGATAGGTAGTTTACTATACTTAACGGCAAGTAGACCCGATATCATGTTTAGTGTCTGCCTTTGTGCCCGCTTTTAAGAGGATCCCAAAACCTCTCACCTAGAAGCGGTTAAGTGTATCTTCTGATATATAAAAGGCACTATACACTTAGGATTATGGTATCCTAAGGGATCCGGCATAGAAACATCGTCTATGCGGATTCGGATCATGCGGGAGACTACGTGGACAGAAAAAGCACTAGCAGAATTTGCACGTTTATGGGATGTTGTCTAACATCTTGGTTTTCAAAGAAGCAAACCGCTCTTGCTATTTCTACCACCGAAGCTGAATATGTAAGCGCTGGAAAGGCATGTCAACAAGCACTATGAATGAAACAAGCTCTCGTAGACTATGGCATTATGTTTGACAATGTTCCGATTATGTGCGATAACAAAGGTGCTATAGATTTAAGTAAGAATCTCTTTCAACACTCTAGGACTAAACATATAGAAATACGTCACCACTTCCTATCGGGATAATGTACAAAAAGGAAACATATCTATAGAAAAGGTTGCATCGGAAGATAACATTGCAGATATATTCACTAAACCCCTTAAGCACGAACTCTTTCACCACTTACGTTTAGGCCTAGGAATGATGGAACAAATTGACTAAATTTTTCTTGCATTTATGTTATCTCTTCATTGCATAAAAATTTTCTTTCTCTGTTCATATCTGAGTCTAGGAATCTGTTTCGCACAAAACTAAAGATTGGGAAATTACATTTTATTGCATAAACATATTTATAAAACCCAATCTACTATATTCAAACAATTCTCACATCTAGGAAACACATGAAAACTAATTTTCTCACATTGTTGAATAATGCTAAAAACATTCTATAAAATCATGCATGCAATCTCACATGAATTGTCAAAATATATAACCTAATATATACCTTTGACACTCATGAATTGAGCAAAATCAAATCAAGGAGACTTTGGATTGTTTCTTAGGATATTTTCATCTTTGCATTTAGGAGTCGAAACAATCACATGTCCACATTTGTTGCATATAGGCACACGTACACTAGGACAAAGTCAAGAATCATATTGTCACATTTGTTCCATCACTAGTTTCACACTCACTAGTTGCCTTTGCCCTTGCTCTTATATATTCCTACTAGGTAGAATTACTTGTTTGCTTGCTTATTTTCTTAATTGTTCTTGCATGCATGCTTAGTTATGAATATATTACATGCTAAATTGCCTCAAAGAGTTGAACTTGCTTGAAACTAAACCTAAAAACACAACTTTTTCTACAAATTTCTACCAAAAACCCTTTTCTGGTAATCTGGGAACCACCAGATGGGCGGCCCCCTTAATATTTAAGGGGACCGGCCTCTAATTAAGGGGACCGGCCATCTGATGGGCGAGTTTATAGAATCTTTTCTGCTTTTTAGCCCATTTCATCCTACACTTCCCAAAATTCACAAACATATTTGTCCTAATCCCTCCAACAAACATTATCCATCCCTAATCACATAAATCCCACGCTATAAATAACCCCATTCCTCAAACTCTCCACTCGTCTCATCATGACTTCTCCCATCAAACCAAAATCAAAAACCTCAAGGCTACCAAGGATGACCGAAAAACCTGTTTGGCGAAGAAAAACAAACCCTCGAAACAAGTCCATCATAACCAACGACATTGGTAATCAACCAACACCTCCACCCACTTACTTTCCCAACTATACTCCAAATCCACAAGATCATTCCATTGAACCACTTTACAAACCTTACCACATTGGCCAAACATCCACCTTCATTCCAAACTACACATCTCAACCTCAAACTAACCTTAATGAAACCTATCACAATACCTATCAATTTGGTCAACCATCCAACTACACTTCCAACAACTTTACTTCCAACTACACACCCCTACTACATCCATTTCAACCAAATGATTCACTCCACATTCATGGAAAAGAAAAAGTTCCATGAAGAAATCAACCAAATCCATGACCTAAGTGATCTCCTTGCTATGCACCTTGCAGTTTGCACAACGCAACAAAGGCCAACCTCCATCATCACCCTACTCAAATTGCTTACCCCACTCTCTCAACTTAGATCAAGTTACAAACCATACCCATTATTGCCCTTGTTGCATCTTCCTCTAAAAACAAACCCTCTACTTGAGTGAAGATATTTCTTGGATTGAATATCTCCTCACTCCTCCTCATCCAATACCTCTATTAACCCGATACAACATCGTTAGATCCACCTCTTCCGTTCCATACCCTTCTCCATTAAACAACTAAGCTTAATGCTTATGTCTCCCTCCAACAAATAAAAACGTTTAACCTTTTGTTGCAAGCAAGTCCAAGCCCTCTCTTTGGCAATTTAGGACCCTTTTGTTTTTCTTTTCTTTTGTTGTAATCAATATGCTTCAAGCATATTGAATGTTGTAATGATGCTCATATGTATTATATGATCATCTTGATTGCTTGAATTAATTACTTATCTATGGTTGCTTCAATCTTTTGCTTTGCATATATATGTCTTGTATTCTTAACATGTTTTTGTAGCCAAGCATTCCATAGCTCGATTCCTTGGTGCTCTCGAACGAGGGGGAGCACATATCAAGGGGGAGCTTTCATCCCGTCTAACTTCATTTATGAAGCTAGTCGGCATAACCTTTTTGATTCTACAAAAAGGGGGAGAAGTGAATATAAACTCACTAAATACTTGTCTAAAAATTAATTTTTGATTTAATGAGTTTTGGTTTTGTAATCATCGAAAAGGAGGAAATTGTTGATATAAATAATTGATGTGTGCTATTTTACACATACTTTTGACCTTAGTTTAAGTGTGTAAAAGACCAAAAACTAACGTGAAACGCCAAAGATATCGTGTTTTTGTGTTTGTGACTGTGCAGGAAAGGATATTGCATAAATGGCCTGAAAACCAACCAAAAAGCCCTAAAAGAGCACGAGATTTGGAAAAGAGTCAAGAAGCCGAGTCAACGATGAAATTTACTCAAGTAAAGCCCGTGACGATGTTTTCATTACTTAAAGGCTCGTGAATATGAAAGAGATACTTAATCGAAGATTAAAGATGATTATCATGTATAAGCTTCCCAAACTCGAGCAAGTGGTCACTTTTATATCATTGAAGACTTTTTGAAGACTCGTTAACATATTCCTCAAGATTACAAGGACTTAAGTTTACTTTTTAGAAGTCGTTTAGTAGTGTAATAGAAGTTTATGTGTCATTTCATAAACAAATAGAGTTAAGGGGGCTTGATGTAAAAGGATTCCACCATGGAAACCTTAAATACCCACCTTAAGCTTCATTTTGAAGCTAGTCTTCATTTTATTTTTTCATTATGTCATTTTAATTTTATGTCATTTACTTTACTTGTCATTTATTTTCTTGTCATTTAAATTTATGTCAATTTAATTTTCATGTCTTGATTTACTTATTGTCATTTTATTGTTTTAATCTTTACAAGTTCTTTCTTAATCTTTACAAGTTTTTATTAATTTTCTTGTCACCTTTGCATGGTTTTCATTTAAGTTTCATAAAAAGCTTATGGGTTAGGGCTTACAAAAGAAGCCGTGGCTTATTTGCTTATTTCTAAGCTTATTTTAGTGTCTTAACGTTTTATTTATCAAGTTTTTACAAGTTTTATTTACCTTTTATTAAATTTTTGTGTCACGTTATAAGTTTTTAATGTCCAGTATGTCATTTAGGGTTTAGTAGCGAGTTTGTAGTTTTTTAGGGGTTTAATAGCGAGTTTAGGTTTTAGAGAATAGCGAGTTTGCTATTTTTCAAAGAGGCTAGCGAGTTTGTATAACTGCCTAGCGAGTTTGGATCCATATAGCTAGCGAGTTTGTGTCCCTAGTATAGCGAGTATAGTTTTTTTTATTTCGTCTAGCGAGTTAGGTTTCTTTCATGCTAGCGAGTTTGTGTCCCTAGTATAGCGAGTATAGTTTTTTTTTAATGTCCTAGCGAGTTTGTTTCTTAGGGATAGCGAGTATGGATTTTTGTTGGTAGCGAGTTTTGATATTTTTAGAGTGCTAGCGAGTTTATTTTTCTATTTATTGAGTCAACTTTATTTTTAGTTTATTTTGAGTCGTGTCTAGTTTTCTCCTCTTCTTTTCTTATTTCTTTCTCAAGTCGAGTTAGACTTTTATTTTCTCCATCGTTCTTCGAGTGGAGTTTTGTTTGGTTCATTCCTAAACGAAACTCTGCCGAATTTTCTTTAATTTCTTTTTAACTTAGCTTATTTTTCTTTTACTTGTTTTATTTTCTTTTAAACATTTACTTTACTTTTCTTTTATTAATTAAACTTAAAAACCAAAAAACATTTTACATTTCGAATGTCATTTTGATTTCTTTTATTTACTTTATCTTTATTTCTTTTATTTCTTTCTTCTATTTCTTTTTACGTTTATGTTTTCTTTTCTCGTTCATTTTAACTTCTTTACTCACGTTTTACTTTTCTTAAAGTTTTAAATAAAGTTTAGTAGCGTAAACAAAACCAAAACATATCTTTAAACCCATTCACATCACATAACTCACGGTTTTGAACGACTAAGATCCATTCAACCCTCGTTGGGACTACGACCCGAGGTTCTTAAGCTTCACCGCTTGGTCTGCCTCGCATCAATTTTTGGCGCCGCTGCCGGGGAGCGGTTGATTAGATTAAGTTGTTTGATCGTTCGAGACTTGTGATTTGAAGACCCTTCTTTTAGAAGTTAACGCTTTTTCTTAAAAACAAAAACAACAAAAAAATTATAAAACCTATAAAAACCAAAAATATTTTCTCTTTTCTTTTATAAACTTATAAAAACCAAAAAGATTTTCTTTTCTACTTTCTTTTTCACTTTGTTGTGTTTTGATTTGTATGATCACTCGTTCCAAGTCTAACTTGAACGAGTCGTCTTCTTCTTCCACAGTGCCAACTAACCGCAGTCGTCGTAGACGGAGGCAAAGAAACGTACCCGAGTTACGTGATCTTCCTACTCCCATCACCGAGATGGCCGACCAACGCACGATGCAGGAATTGCTCCAATGTCCTACCGAAGGATATGGAGATGCTATTGTTCTACCCCAAATCCTTTCTGAGAATTTTGAGCTTAAAACCGGTTTGATTCAACTTGTCACTTCTAATCAATTTCAAGGTTTTGAAAGGGACGATCCTCATGCCCACATCCGTTGGTTCAACAAGTTAACTTCAACCATGAAATTCAAAGATGTCCCTCATGAAGCTATTAAGCTAATGCTCTTTCCCTTTTCTCTAGAGGGGGCAGCCCGAGTTTGGCTCGAGAAAGAACCCCCTCGTTCCATTACCACTTGGGAAGAGCTTGTTTCAAAATTCGTTAATCATTTCTTTCCCCCATCCAAAACAACAAACCTAAAGAATGATATAACCAATTTTCAGCAACGTTTTGATGAAAGCTTTGGTGAGGCATGGGAACGTTTCAAGGATCTTCTTCGCAAGTGTCCTCACCATGGTTTCTCCGAATTGCACCAAATCGATACGTTCTATAACGCTTTGACTCAAAACGATCAAGATTCTTTGAACTCAGCCGCCGGTGGCAATATCTTGAATCGTACGCCACGGGATATTCTTACTATCATTGAGAACAAATCAAAGGTTCCGACTTCTCGTAACAAACCGAATGTTTCGAAAGCAACGTTGTTTAATCCTTCTTCTTCGACGTCATCGGCCCAACCATCGGAGATGGCCGAACTTACCGATGCTTTACGTTTGATGATGAAAGAGTTTAAGAACCAGAATCAGAAACCCGAGCCCGTTAAAGCTGTTAATGAAGTGTGTGTGATTTGTGGTGGTCCCCATCAGTATTATAATTGTCAAGCCACCGATGGCCAAATTGGTAATGCTGACGTTGCAGCTGCTAACTTTATTCAAAACCAAGGTTTTAGACCTAACAACCAAATGGGACCACCAGGATTTCCACCATTGCAAACTCATCAAAACCGTTACCCTCAAAATAACCAAGGTTATCAAAACCAAGGTTACAACCAAAACCGTGCAACAAGCTACAATCAAAACCAAGGTTATCAAAATTATCAAAGTTCTCCACCCCAACAAACTTTTAACCAACAACCACCACCAAGGTCAACGTCTCCTGAGCTCGCCAATTACATCAAAACCAATGACGTGAGCATGCGAGCAATGCAAAACCAAATCAACAACTTGAAGGTTGACTTTAAGAAGGAAATCGACGCGTCAATGTCTCAACAGACTAATGAGCTTAAGCAAATGATGAACGCTTTTATGCAAATGAATCAACCATCATCGTCGAGTTGTCTTCCAAGTAATACGATTCATAACCCACGTGGTGATTTGAAAGCGATTACGACTAGAAGTGGTGTGTCATACGAAGGACCCACGGTTCCGACTACCTCGTCTTCTTTACCCCCTAAGGTGGTCGTCCGTGAGACCGAGGCGACAAAGGATAAGGAAATTCCTACTAACAACGGAAGGACCGAATACATCCAACCTCCGGTTGTCCAAAGTGAACCAAAGTTTAAAAGATCATTGCCTTATCCGGTTAACCCAAAGTTTCGTGAAAAAAATCACCAACAAATGAAAAAATTTCTTCAAATTTTTCAAGATCTTCACTTTGACTTGAGTTTTGCGGATGCTTTGCTTTATATGCCTAAATTTGCTACAACTTTCAAAAGCTTAATGAGTAACAAAGAAAAATTATTGGATATTGCTAACACGCCTTTGAATGAGAATTGCTCGGCGGTTGTCTTAAAGAAACTTCCCGAAAAACTTGAAGACCCCGGCAAATTTCTAATTCCTTGTGATTTCCCGGGAATGATCGAATGCCTAGCCTTGGCCGATCTTGGCGCAAGCATCAATCTTATGCCCTTGTCCGTTTGGAAACAACTATCTCTCCCCGAATTAACTCCTACTCGAATGACCCTCGAGCTCGCGAACCGTTCAATCGCTCATGCAAAAGGTATCGCTGAAGATGTCATCGTGAAGGTTGGAAAGTTCTATTTCCCGGTTGATTTTGTTGTTTGTGATTTTGATGCCGATCCTCGAGTTCCTCTCATTCTTGGGAGAGGATTCTTGAAAACGAGCCATGCTTTAGTTGATGTTTTTGCTGAAGAAGTCACTCTCCGAGTTGAGGATGAGGCCATCACGTTTAATATCCAACAAACTTCTACAAACGCCGCCAATACATTTTCGGTTAAAAGTATTGATGTCAAAGATGTTAGTAATGATGTTTCTTCCGAGTCTTCCAATCCTTCCCTTCCGAATGAGGGAAGTGATTTTTCTATGGAAGAGCTCAAAGTTTTCTCTCATAATGATCCCGTTTTACCTCAAATTGATGAAGCCGTCTTTGATATGGAGGGAGATATTCGCTTAATTGAAAAATTGTTGAATGAACCACCGTCAACTCTCCCTCCCGAAAAAGTCAACTTGGATGCCAAACCGTTTGAATCCGATTCTAAGTCCAAAGATCAAAGTAGTGGCAGTACCACTTCTAGAGTCGATGCTCTTCTTGAGGAGTTCGCCGATGAACTCGCTCTCCTTGATTCCATTCCACGAGAGGATGAGGACGTTGAATCCGACTTACGCAGATTGGAGTTTTTACTAAACAATGACGATGATGATTTTGTTGATGTTCAAGTTAATCAAAAACAAGTTGATAATTTCTCAAATCAAACTTCATCACTTGGTTCGCACTTTGAGCTTACCAACGACCAAAGTGATGATGAACTTTTTGATTTCAAAGCCGATCAAAGTGAGTGGAAAAACATTTTATATGGAAAATCTTTTGAAGAAAAATCTTTTGATGATCAAAGTGATGATGAACTTTTTGATTTCAAGGCTGATCAAACCGAATGGCGAAATATTTTATATGGGAAATCTGTTGATGAAAAATCTTTTGAGAAAAAATCTTTTGATGAAAAATCTGATGAAAAAGAATTCAAAAAGGAGTTTAAAATGGTAACAATCAATGAGGAATCTACTTTTGAGCTAAATGATTTATCTTCTTTTGAGGATGATTTGTTTTCTTCCGATGAGTCCACCATCGAGTACCTTTCCGATTTTTCCTGTGAAGACAAAGTTTTTAATCCAGGAATACTCGATGGTGGTAAAACTCATCCTTTGATGAATGTGACTCCAAACAAAAATTTTGAGCAGTTTTTAATGATGAAGGAAAATGATTGCTTTTCGCTCACTTCTGAGCAAAAATCTTTATCATTAATGAAAACAAAATCTTTGCTACCGTTTGACACGGGGAATGAGGACACTATTCTTGATCCGGGAGAGGGAAAATTTTTTCACAAAAATTTACTTTACTTGAACCCCACCCACCCTCCCGTGATTTTTGTGACTTCTCTTGTTTTACACTCCTCAGCGAGTGAAGATGTTGTTTTTGATCCAGGCATTCCTCCTTTTGTGTCAAATGTGTGTTTCATTTGCTCCCCCAAGGACAAGTAAATTCGGGGCGAGTCTAAGCTATACGACTCGTTACTAAACAAGCGCTTCGTGGGAGGCACCCCATGCTTATCCTTTTTATTTTATTATCTAATAAGTAACGCGAGGAGGGCGACCTCTTCCAATCTTGTGTTTGCTTGGTTGTTTGTGTTTTTGCAGGATTTCCCCAATTCATGATGACTCTCGTGCTCGTGGATCGTCTCATCTCCACTCGAGTCCCATGTCTTGATGCTTGCTTGGAAATCGTATATCCAAAATCTTATCGACTAATGGTATCTTTGGCATACTTAATAAACGGCCTTAGATTTATCGTTAGGATTACCCTTACCTTTGGAATATTGAGGACAATGTTTATCTTTAGTCTGGGGGTGAATCTTCGATTTGATTGACCTAGCACCATTCACCTTTGTCATTTACTTACGCAACCCCGTTTTTCCACAAAGACCACAAAAAAATTGAAAAATTTTGAAAAATTCCAAAGAAAAAAAAATGATGAGAAAAAATTAAAAATTATGCAAAAATAGAATAAAAGTTTTGACACCGAGTTTGACTTTCCTACTAGGTAAGAGTGAGAATAAAAATTTTGACTTGATCCGGGCGTGTTGAGCCCTAGCTTGTCTCCCTTAACCAATATAATCTTAAAAAATGATTATGGCTAAGCATTCGCGGATCTCATTATTTGAGATTTTAAATTTGCGGAGAATGTGAAATGATAGAGTTTCTTTAGAAGTTGGATGCTAAGCATAGAGTAGTGGGATCTCTTTAAAGCTCATTGAAGGTACTCATGTCTTTTTGTTCCCACAAAATTGCTTCACCCCATATATGTGCAAAATAATTAAAGATGTTAGGTTTAGCCGATGAGTAGTTCTTTATCTTCTTGAGAGAATCTTTGCTTGGGAAATTGGGTACACATCATGGATACACGCTAAGTTGAGTTGTATTGAATATAGTTGTATAAGCGTAGTACGCATGTGGTTTCGGAGCTACCCAAAAGCCCGTTGTTATGTATGAGCTAAGGTGCTTTAAGACTTCGGATTGAGATCGGACCTTGGATCCTAGATTCCAACCCTAGCAGTTGGCGGTAGGTCTTGGACTGAAACCGTGAAGGTTCGGAGTTGAGAAGTTACTAAGGCAAGAAAAAGAAAGAAAAAAGAAAAAAAAAAGTATCAAGAAAAGAAAAAGAAAAAGAAAAGAAAGAATAAGGATGTATGTTGAAGATTTATGGATCATGAGTTCTAGTGTTAAGACTAAAGTTGGTCGCGCGTGAGGTGCATGTTACGATCCTAGATCGGACGCATGAGGTGCACGTGAAATGTACTCGCCAACTTATGTCTATTTTTGATGTATTCCAAAGTCTTTGTATGTATCCAATATCCTTGATGTGGACCACATTTCTCTTGCAAACCTTCTTAAGAGAAGATCGATAACTACTTAGCGTATGAATTTGGTATCTTTATCGGACTAAAAACTATGAAACGAGATGCTTATGAAGAAATTCATTTCTCTCACAAAAATAAAATAATGAGATACAAAAATAGGAAAATGGGAGCAAGCGGTACACGAGTAACTTCCATGAGTAGCGTTGGCATCTAACTTGTAATTAAACAATGATCCGTTTTTACGCTTAGTTTGGGAGCTTGTGAAAAATCAGGGACGATGAATTTTATCCAATCGGTCACTTTTCTATGAATCGTGTTCTTACTCTATGACCCTTAATCGTTATTGAAAGATAATGAAAGTCAAGCACACCGTCATAAGCTAAAGTAGTATAATATGAGTAGCATATGGAATAAAATGGAAAACCGGGGCGTTTTAGGGAATAAATGATTTCGTATCTCTTTTGAACGTTTTGCTACTTTTCAAAGTTAGTAAAGAGAGGTGTGAAATTATTTATCTTTAAGGCGTGACGTGATTACATTGCGTGAGGACACGCAATACCTTAGTCTGGGGGATTTTGATGTGTGCTATTTTACACATACTTTTGACCTTAGTTTAAGTGTGTAAAAGACCAAAAACTAACGTGAAACGCCAAAGATATAGTGTTTTTGTGTTTGTGACTGTGCAGGAAAGGATATTGCATAAATGGCATGAAAACCAACCAAAAAGCCCTAAACGAGCACGAGATTTGGAAAAGAGTCAAGAAGCCGAGTCAAAGATGAAATTTACTCAAGTAAAGCCCGTGACGATGTTTTCATTACTTAAAGGCTCGTGAATATGAAAGAGATACTTAATCGAAGATTAAAGATGATTATCATGTATAAGCTTCCCAAACTCGAGCAAGTGGTCACTTTTATATCATTGAAGACTTTTTGAAGACTCGTTAACATATTCCTCAAGATTACAAGGACTTAAGTTTACTTTTTAGAAGTCGTTTAGTAGTGTAATGAAAGTTTATGTGTTACTTTCATGAACAAATAGAGTTAAGGGGGCTAGTTGTAAAAGGAATCCACCATGGAAACCTTAAATACCCACCTTAAGCTTCATTTTGAAGCTAGTCTTAATTTTTCTAGTCTTTAATTTCCTTTTAAATTTCATGTCATTTATTTTCTTGTCAATTTAATTTTATGTCTTAATTTACTTATTGTCATTTAATCTTTATTGTCTTAATCTTTACAAGTTCTTTCTTAATCTTTACAAGCTTTTATAAATTTTCATGTCACCTTTGCATGTTTTTTATTTGAGTTGCATAAAATAGCTTATGGGTTAGGGCTTGCAAAAGAAGTCGTGGCTTATTTGCTTATTTATAAGCTTATTTTGTGTCTAAACGTTATTTTTATAAAGTTTTAACAAGTTGTATTTATTTTTTATAAAGTTTGAGGTCACGTTAAAAGTTTTTAAAGTCCAAGTATTTTTATTTTAGGGTTTAGCGAGTTTGGATTTTGTCTTAGCGAGTTTGTTTTTCTTTCTTTAGGGTCCAGCGAGTTTGAGTTTGAGTCTAGCGAGTATGGTTTTTGAAGTCCAGCGAGTATCATCTTTGTTCTAGCGAGTTGGGTTCATTCCTAGCGAGTATTACATGTGATTCTAGCGAGTATGCTTTTTAATTGGGCTAGCGAGTAAGGCAGCCATAACCTAGCGAGTTTGGTCATGGTGTTTAGCGAGTTTGGATCTTATTCCTAGCGAGTATCATTTGTTTATTTCATAGAGAGTATCATTTATTTTAGTAGCGAGTATTGTGTCAAGTTTTTATATAGCGAGTTTGTTTTTTATTGAGTCAAGTTTAATTTTAGTCTAAGTTTATTTTGAGTCGTGTCTTATTTTCTTCTTCTCTTTTCTTATTCCTTTTTCAAGTCGAGTAAGACTTTTATTCTCTCCATCGTTCATCGAGTGGAGTTTTGTTTGGTTCATTCCTAAACGAAACTCTGCCGAAATTTCTTTTAATCTTTTTACTTAGTTTATTTTTCTTTTAACTTGTTTAATTTTCTTTTAAACGTTTTCTTTTCTTTACTTTCATTAATTAAATTTAAAAACCAAAAACATTTTATATTTCGTATTTCATTTTCATTTCTTTTATTTACTTTATCTTTATTTCTTTTATTTCTTTCTTTTATTTCTTTTTACGTTTATGTTTTCTTTTCTCGCTCATTTTAACTTCTTTACTCACGTTTTCCTTTTCTTAAAGTTTTAAATAAAGTTTATTAGCGTAAATAAACACAAATAATTTCTTAACCCATTCACTTCACGTAACTCACGGTTTTGAACGACTAAGATCCATTCAACCCTCGTTGGGACTACGACCCGTGGTTTACAAGCTTCACCGCTTAGTTTATACCGCGATCAATAATGCCTAAAAACATTATTAATATTTCTCGATATCTCTATGTTTTGATAATCACAAAATGTAAACTCAATAAAATCAAAGATTATGACGTAAACAAGTATTTAGTCGTAAATATTCATTTTAACAAACAAATCACTTAAGGTATGAATAAACAAAATGTTTAATACATTATATGTTCAAAGGAACATTTTCTTAATCACTAGATTTTTTATAAAATGTCACAAACATTTTATATCTTTTAGAAAATCATTTTTGGTATTAAATAAATATATTAAATCCATTATAAATATATAAATTCAAATTTTCAACCAAAAATGACAAAAATATTCCAGAAAAACCTTCCCCACAAAAAGACAAAGCTGAGCAACGGATATAATGGGCGGCCCTCTTAATTAACAAGGCGGCCCCCTTAATTATTAAGGGGACCGGCCCCTAATTAAGGGGACCGGCCACACTTCTCTTGCCCCTAACTTTTCCTATAGATACTGGATCATCTCTGGACTTTTTCATCACCTTTTGCACTCCAAACTTTCTGATCTAAATCTCCTCTCTATTCTTTCACACTCCTTTGATCATATAATCATAAGCTTTTGTTTCCAAGTGATCCAAGCTTCAACCATTCAAGTGCAAGAGAAGAATACTTCTATTCATCAAGACAAGAAGTATTACAACTTAGTGTAATCCCATCATTTAAGTTGTTTGTGCATAATCATTTGTAAATCATTCATTCATTTGTGTATATGTTGTGAATACTAGTTAGATAGGTGTGGACATAAGATGTTAGGCTAGTGATGTGTAAGGAAAGCTTTAAATTTATAATACTAGTTTCACCGATTTTAATAAACCAAACACACGGGTAAAGTATAACCCCCGTTGGTAGTATTAGATTAAGGTAAGACCAGGTCGTATCCACAGGGACTTAGTTCGTTCGTATTAAGTATAAATGATTAGTAAAACAAGACAAGTAACGATTATAATATATGAGGAATTCAAATATTAAAACTAATGATTGCTTGGATAGCTTAGATAATCTAGTGACAATGTTTATGTTTGATCTCAGTTTGATAAAGAAGTGGAGCACAACTTATAAGAAAGCTATTTTCGTCAAAAGAGCAATTTCATAATTCGTAGGTTCAATTCAAGATTCATATTTATCCATTAAGTGATTTCTCTCGAAATAGTATTCCATATCAAGTCTAGATTGTTATTAATTCTCCTAAGTGGATTTCTCCTTTCAAAGGCTAGAAACACAGACAAGTTCCTAGAATTGCGTTTAACAAGTTGGTTCTTTCGACCTATCCCAACACATTATATTCAACCAGTTTCAATAAACAAACATAATAAGACTAGAGATAAAATAGTTTGCAATATAAACTTGAAATTGATAGAGATCAAAACATAATCATAAATCGCTTTTTTATATTCACATATCCAAGCAATCATAAGAGGTTTAGCCTCTCATGGCTAACGAGTTCATAACAACAGAAGTGATTAAATAGTAAACAAGAGACATACAGATTGGATTGATCAAATGGATTACACAAGTGTCACAAGTAACCAAGAGTTCGGCACTAACAAGTATATAATGCCCCCATTCTGATTCGTTCACGCCTGCGAATGGCTCAGGATCATGTAGCACTTCTGACCTTAAACTTAGTGGAAATTGGTTATAGAGTGGAGAGTTCAAATGCTTGCAAATGAGCTCTATTTGTAGGCTATCTGATAGGCGAAGTATGGCGTACTTAGATTGTGAGTACGGCACACTTTGCTATTTTCTTGGCACAAAAGTTTCATCAATGCAGAGGAAATACGGCGCACTTTTATTATAAGACCGGCGCACTTTTATTAAATTTTACTTACTGACTTCCTTTGACCGAGAGGACAAGTGCGACACACATATCTGGGAAACCGGTGCACTTTGCTTGCATAAAAAGCTAATCATAGAAGAATTCTTATTTATTTACTTCAAGTGGTGAAATAGTAGGTCTTTGTGATGTATCTTTCTTTAGAGTATCCGAGAGTGAACCTGCATTCATTTCATGCTATTAAGTATCAAAAGTTCACACCAAATGATCATAAAAAACATATAATATAATGCTCAAGGAATATATAATTAGAGCGTTATCAAACACCTCCATACTTAGCTATTGCTTGCCTTCAAGCAATCAAGCGAGAAAATTCAATTTGTTTTGTGATCATGGAGATGTATTATCAAGATTTATTAATTTGCTAAAAAGGCATTGACACATAACTAAAAAAACCTCACGAAGGATTATTTTAAATGATTCACACAATTCACTTAAATAAGGTTAAGTTCACTCAATAATTGCACAGACATGACTAAATAGCTACCATAGGCTTGTACAAAACAAAAAGACGACTCCGACAAGGCGTAAGCACCAGACAATGATATCAATGAGGACTTTTCGGGTTGGCTTAGGGATTAAGGGTATGAGCAAGGCATGGATAAATTTTCTTATTGTTTCTGGTGGATTTGTAGAATAATATACTAATAAGCTGCTGTGGATCATCAATATTCATAAATCTTTTTTTTATACTTTCTTTTTCTTTCCAACATAACTTTTGTTTATTTTTACTTTTCATCGTACACAAATTCTCAAATTCTTTTTCTCTTTCACATTTCAGATAACTTTTTCTTTTTCATAATTATCTCATTTTGCAGCAATAATCAATCAATCTTCATTCTTTTTGATCATATGTAATTGGTTTAAAACAAGAAAAAGGCTTAGGCTCAGCGTGTTGTTCTAGGTGGCAATAGCACTAAAAATGAGCATTAGAGGGTTAATTTCTAGAATATACTAGTGACCAGTGTAGTCAACTAGATTATGACTTCATAGGATGGCTATTTGGTGTAAATCCTAAATTTGCCTCAATATCATATAAAATTGTCTATAAAGCATAAAAAATGCAATCTCACTGCGGCATTCGTTATTGATGTATAAGTACAAGTTCTAGAGCTAATTTAAATCGTCGGCTCACTCATATGTTTTGGAGAAAGTGTAGCAGATATACACTTATAAAGGCTTGTAATTATCTTACATTTGTGGTGAATGAAATTGTGTCTAGCTACAGTGTCAATCCAAGTGGATTTGCCTTAATAACTTGTGAAAACATATAATTTTTAATTTTTATTAGAAAGCAATGATTGAGTCATATAATCAGTTTTATTAAATAAATATTTTTACTATTTGACTCCCCCCATACTCAAGTTGAACATTGCCCTCAATGTTTATAACTGGATATAAAAATAGGAAAAATATAACTAGAAAAAGAGACAGTAACTTCCCGGGCCATATGAGAAAGCATGAAGAGCTGTGACATCCCAAATGCTATCTTCATAATAATCTGCAAAATAAAAACAAACACAAAAAATGGAAAATATTTTTGGGTTTTGAGGTTTTATATTTTTTTATTTTAATTTATATTTTTAAATACCTCCACACTTAAATTTTACAGTGTGGTTTAAACAAAGTACTAATAAAGTAAATAAGTGAAAAGAAAATGAAATAAAATAAAATGAGATGAAACGGGTTGCCTCCCGCCGAGCGCTAATTTCAGAGTCAATAGCTTGACTCATGAGATTATGGTGATTTAGTTATTTGGGAAGAAGGGTGTTGACTCTTCCCTTCTATCGTTGAAACTTTCTTCCTCATGGTATAATTTAAGCCTGTGACCATTGACTATAAAACTTTTATCATCAAGTCCGTATAGTTCAACATATCTGGATGGATACTGGTGTTTAACAGTATAAGGTCCAATCCAACGGCTTGTAAGTTTCAGTTGTTTGATTTTGAACTTTGATTTGAATAGGAGGACTTTATTTCCTTTCTTGAATTCTTTTCTCATTTTTAATTTCCTATCATGCCACACTTTAGTTTTTTCTTTATACAGACGAGATTTTTCATAAGCGTAAAAGCGTAGTTCGTCTAATTCATGAAGTTGAAACATTTGTTTTTCACCGGCTGCAATTAAATCTAGATTACAGTTTTTAAGTGCCCAGTATGCATGGTGTTCTATTTCAAAAGGTAAGTGGCATGCTTTACCGTATATAAGTTTATATGGTGTTGTTCCAGTTGGAGTTTTATAAGCAGTCCTAAAGGCCCATAGAGCATCGTCTAGTTTCCTTGACCAAACAGCAGGATTGTCTTTAACTGTTTTTTCAAGTATTCTTTTAAGAGCTCTATTAGTATTTTCAACTTGACCACTTGTTTGAGGGAGATAGGATGTAGAGAATCGATGGTTGCTCCATATCTTTTCATAGCTTTTTCCATCATTTTATTGCAAAAATGAGTGCCTCTGTCGCTAATGAGAGCTTTTGGTATGCCAAAACGTCAGAAGCGTTTCTTAAGGAATGATATAACAACTTTGGCATCATTTGTTTGAAGAGCTTGGGCTTCTGCCCATTTTGAGACATAGTCGACAGCGACTAGGATGTATTCGAATTTTGATGATTTAGGAAAGGGTCCCATAAAGTCTATACCCCAGATGTCAAAAATTTCACATACTTGAATGTAATTCATGGGCATTTCATACTTTTTGGAAATGTTTCCAGTTTTCTGACATGCTTCGCAAAGGCGAACTAGAGTATGTGCTTCTTTCAGAATTGTTGGACAATAGGATCCTGATTCAAATACTTTTTTAGCAGTAGTGGTGGCACCATAATGTCCACCGATAGGTCCATGGTGACATTTATCAAGAATGGCATGAGTTTCAGGTCCAGATACACATCTGCGGATTATTCCGTCAGGACATATTTTGAATAAGTATGGTTCATCCCAAAAATATTTCTTCAAGTCTGAGAAGAATTTATTTTTCTCTTGGTGAGTCATTCCCTTTCGTAATACATTCCCCGCTAGATAGTTTGCAAGGTCTGCGAACCAAGGCGTGTCTGGAGAACTAATTGCATTAAGAGTTTCATAGGGAAAATTATCGGCTATTTCAATTTCTATTTCTTCATCTTCATTTTTTAAACGAGACAAATGATCGGCTGCTACGTTTTCAACACCTTTTTTGTCTTTGATTTCTATGTCAAATTCTTGTAAAAGCAAAATCCAACGAATAAGACGTGTTTTAGCATCTTGCTTTTTAAATAGATATTTAAGAGCGGAATGATCTGTATAGACCACATTTTTAGATAGAACTAGATATGCACGAAATTTGTTGAATGCAAATACAACGGCCATGAGTTCTTTTTCAGTAACCGTATAATTTTGTTGAGCAACGTTGAGCGTTTTGCTAGTAAAGTAGATAGGATGGAAATGTCTACCATCTTTTTGTCCTAAAACAGCTCCAACTGCAAAATCGCTTGCATCGCACATTAATTCAAATGGTAAATTCCAATTTGGACTTATTATAATTGGTGTACATGTGAGTTTTTCTTTAAGAGTTTCAAAAGCTTTTTGACATTCGTCATCGAATTCAAAGGTCACGTCTTTTTCGAGAAGTTTAGTCAAAGGTCGAGCAATTTTTGAGAAGTCTTTAATAAATTGTCCATAGAATCCTGCATGTCCTAAAAAGCTTATAATGCCTTTCACATTAGTAGGAGGTGGAAGTTTTGAGATTACATCAATTTTTGCTTTGTCAACTTCAAGTCCTGCTCCTGACACTTTATGTCTAAGCACAATTCCTTCTTTGACAATGAAGTGGCATTTTTCCCAATTAAGCACAAGATTTGCATCTTCGCAAGGTTGAAGCATTTTACCTAAATTACCTAGGCATTTATCGAAAGAATTTCCAAAGACAGAAAAATCATCCATGAAAACTTCCACGGATTCTTCAATCATATCATGAAAAATTGCTATCATACACCTTTGAAAAGTAGTAGGTGCATTACATAAACCAAAGGGCATACGTCGATAAGCATAAGTTCCGAAAGGACATGTAAATGTTGTTTTTTCTTGATCCATTTGATCAATTGGTATTTGGAAATAACTGGAAAATCCGTCTAGAAAAAAAAATTCATTTCTCGCTATCTTTCTAACATTAGGTCCATGAATGGGAGAGGAAAGTGATCTTTTGCGGTAGCTTCATTCAGTTTTCTATAGTCAATACATACGCACCAACCAGTGACAGTTCTAGTTGTGACAAGTTTGTCATTTTCATTTGTTACTACTGTGATACCGCCTTTCTTAGGTACACAATGAATAGGACTTACCCATGGTCTATCTGCTATAGGGTAGATAATTCCTGAATCAAGGAGTTTGACAACTTCCTTCTTGACAACTTCTTTCATATTCGGATTGAGTCTTCTTTGCTTTTGAACTACTGGTTTCTTATCATCCATTAACTGAATTTTGTGTTTACAAAAAGATGGACAAATTCCAGGTATATCACTTGTTTTCCAAGCAAAAGCTCTTTTGTGATTTTTGAGAACTGAAATTAATTTTACTTTCTTTCTCTCAGAGAGTTTAGATGAAATTATAACTGGAAGTAACAATTCTCCTTCCCAGAAAGAATATTCCAAATGGTCTGGCAATGGTTTGAGAATGAGATCAGTAGGTGGTTCTTTGTGTTCAGTTTCAAAGATTATTTTCTCAAATGATGGTTCTTCTTCATTATTATCCTCGTCATCGGAACTTTCATTTTTATCTTCGACAGTCATAGCCATGAATTGATCATATTCAGCTAAAACTTCGTCTTCAAGGATTGTTCCATCGACTGAGTAGAGTAATTGATTAAATTCGTTTAGCAGTTCATCGAAATCTTCCTCAAGAATTTCATCGATAACATCATATCTAAAGCACGTGTCATCATTAGAGTAAGAGTGTTTCATAGCCCGCTCAATGGAGAAAATCATTCTTTCTTTGCCAATTCCTAAATTGAGTTGTTTCTGTTTTACTCGAATCATTGCATCGGCTGTATGGAGAAAAAGTCTTCCTAAGATTAGGGGTACTTTGCTATCTTCTTCCATTTCTAGGATAACGAAATCTACCGGAAAGGTGAATTTTCCAACTTCGACTAACATGTTTTCAGCGATCCCAACAGGATATTGGAATGATCGGTCAGCTAACTTTACACTCATCTTAGTAGTTTTAAGCGTTTTGATGGATAATTTTGCATAGAGAGAATATGGCATCAAATTAATGCTAGCACCAAGATCGGCTAAAGCATTGCATGAGAATGTTTTACTGAAAGTACAAGGAATTAAGAAACTTCCTGGGTCTCTGAGTTTTGGTGGAATTTTGTTCTGAACGATAGCTCAACATTCTTCATTAAGGAAAGTTGCTGAAATTTGTTCGAGCTTACTTTTGTTACTAACAAGTTCTTTAAGAAATTTCCCATAGTTGGGCATTCCGGCTAAAACGTCAACAAGAGAAACATTAATTCAAACAGCTCGAATTATGTCAAGAAAATTTTCATAATGAGCTTCCATCTTTTCTTTTCTTAAGCGTTGAGGATGTAGAATTCTGGGTTTGTAGGGTTTAAGTACCGGTGTTTCAAGAGGTATAGTTTCCTTTCGAGGAACAGGTTCATCCTCTTCTTCGTCATCAGTGAAAACTTCAACAGGTTGTTGAGTTTGACTAGGATCATGTGGTGGATCATAAGAGGTAGCATTTCTTGTGGTGATAGCATTCACATGCTCATGTCGAGCTTGTGGTGGTTGATAAGGTTTGTTTTGATTATTCTTAGGATTTGGTTGAGTGTTACTAGCAAGAGATCCAGAAGCTCGACCTGATTGCTTCTCAGCAAATCTGTCGAATTTGGCTTCCAAATTTTGAATTGAGGCTTGATGATTTCTAGTTGAGGACTCAAAATTTTCTTTTAGGTCCATGAATGTGTCTTTCACAAAAAATTTTGTCGATTTTTGTGATTTAATAAAATCATCTAATTTTGTTTGAACGTCTGGTCTTTCATTAGTGTTTGTTCGTTTGAAAGTTTCTCGATTATATTCATTTTTGTACTAGGTCTCCATCGTTCACGATCACGATAGTTCTCGTAGTAACGAGTACGTCTAAATGTATCCATAAATTTAGCTTCTTCTTCACGTGACATAGGTGTGTCATCATCACTACAATTTGCGGTCACATGGTTTCTGCCACAATGATTACAACTTTCACGTTGTTCTTTTATTTCTTTATACTGAGCATCTATTTTAATTGCCATAGCATCCATTCTTGCCATAATTTTGTCAGAATCAGACTTACTACTGTCTTCATCAGCGAAAGCAACAGTTTTACGAAGAGAAGTTTTTGGTTTTTGTTCTTTGGCCCAATCGAGTTTAAGTAAGACTTTGTCTTCAAGGAGTTGATACGCTTGATTTGGCATTTTATAGAGAAATATACCACTGGCTGCAACATTTAAAGCTTATTGAGTTATTTCATCAAGACCGTGGTAAAAGATTTTGATTATATTGCCTTTTGTCAAACCGTGTCCATGACAGTTTCTTAGCAGTTCTTTCATTCGAAGCCAAGCTTCGGTGAGATTTTCACGTTCATGTTGTGAGAATCCTCGGGATTCTCCGAGAAGTTTATCGAATAGAGCTGGTGGCAAAAATCTACTAACGAAAGCAGTACGAAGTTCGTCCCATGATTCAATGGTTCCTTCATCGAGTTCGTCAAGCCAGGTTTTAGCTTCTCCCGTTAAAGATAGAGGGAACATCATGAGTCTTACCGCTTCAGTTTCGGTAGCTCCATATTTGAACATATCGCATACGCTCTGAAATTCATGAATGTGTTTGTGAGGATCAGTTTTAATTCGTCCATCAAATTGGTTGCCTTTGACAAGAGTCAAGTGATTTCCTTTGATTGCAAATTCGTTTGGGGTTTCAGGAATGGTAATAGCTGGTCCAGGAGTAGGTGCAACGATATGATCGTTAGCCCACATAGGTTCATTATCAGCGTCATCCACTGGATCGTAAATTTGAATTAATTTGATGAAAAATCTGAAGTTAGAGATATCGTCAACAGGTGTGTGGTGAACACGAGGTTGTTCGGGTCTTTCGTCTTTTTGAGAAAAAGGAACTCTTTTGTTGTTACGTTTTCTTTTGTTCAAAGTTCTTTCAGGTTCTGATAAAGGTGAAATGGGATCAGTTTCAGTTGAACGAGTGTGCATTCAAAATAGAGAGCGAAATTTAAATCGGTGTGACAAATTTCGTTTTCTAAGTAAGTGAGTGCGGCATACACAGAAGATTGTGCGGCGTACTTGTGTGATAGTGCTATGTTCGGCGTACTAGAGTGCGGCGTACTTGTGTGATAATGGGCGGCCCCCTTAATTAACTAGGCGGCCCCCTTAATTATTAAGGGGACCGGCCCCTAATTAAGGGGACCAGCTACGCTCCTCTTGCCCCCAGCTTTGCCTATAGATACTGGATCATCTCTGGACTTTTTCATCACCTTTTGCACTCCAAACTTTCTGATCTAAATCTCCTCTCTATTTTTTCACACTCCTTTGATCATATAATCATAAGCTTTTGTTTCCAAGTGATCCAAGCTTCAACCATTCAAGTGCAAGAGAAGAATACTTCTATTCATCAAGACAAGAAGTATTACAACTTAGTGTAATCCCATCATCTAAGTTGTTTGTGCATAATCATTTGTAAAACATTCATTCATTTGTGTATATGTTGTGAATATTAGTTAGATAGGTGTGAACATAAGATGTTAGGCTAGTGATGTGTAAGGAAAGATTTAAATTTATAATACTAGTTTCACCGATTTTAATAAACCAAACACACGGGTAAAGTATAACCCCCGTTGGTAGTATTAGATTATGGTAAGACCAGGTCGTATCCACAAGGACTTAGTTCATTCGTATTAAGTATAAATGATTAGTAAAACAAGACAAGTAACGATTATAATAATATGAGGAATTCAAATATTAAAACTAATGATTGCTTGGATAGCTTAGATAATCTAGTGACAATGTTTATGTTTGATCTCAGTTTGATAAAGAAGTGGAGCACAACTTATAAGAAAGCTATTTTCGTCAAAAGAGCAATTTCATAATTCGTAGGTTCAATTCAAGATTCATATTTATCCATTAAGTGATTTCTCTCGAAAGAGTATTCCATATCAAGTCTAGATTATTATTAATTCTCCTAAGTGGATTTCTCCTTTCAAAGGCTAGAAATGCAGACAAGTTCCTAGAATTGCGTTTAACAAGTTGGTTCTTTCGACCTATCCCAACACATTATATTCAACCAGTTTCAATAAACAAACATAATAAGACTAGAGATAAAATAGTTTGCAATATAAACTTGAAATTGATAGAGATCAAAACATAATCATAAGTCGCTTTATTATGTTCACATATCCAAGCAATCACTAGAGGTTTAGCCTCTCATGGGTAACGATTTCATAACAACAGAAGTGATTAAATAGTAAACAAGAGACATACAGATTGAATTACTCAAATGGATTACACAAGTGTCACAAGTAACCAAGAGTTCGGCACCAACCATTATATAATGCCCCCGTTCTGATTCGTTCATGCCTGCGAATGGCTCAGGATCACATAACACTTCTGACCTTAACTTAGTGGAAATTGGTTATAGAGTGGAGAGTTCAAATGCTTGCAAATGAGCTCTATTTATAGGCTATCTGATAGACGAAGTACGGCATACTTAGATTGTGAGTACGGCGCACTTTGCTATTTTCTTGGCGCCAAAGTTTTATAAATGCAGAGGAAGTACGGCGCACTTTTATTATAAGACCAGCGCACTTTTATTAAATATTACTTATTGACTTCCTTTGACCGAGAGGACAAGTGCGGCGCACATATCTGGGAAACCGGCACACTTTGCTTGCATAAAAACCTAATCATAGAAGACTTCTTATTTATTTACTTCAAGTGGTGAAATAGTAGGTCTTTGTGATGTATCTTACTTTAGAGTATCCAAGAGTGAACCTGCATTCATTTATGCTATTAAGTATCAAAAGTTCACACCAAATGATCATAAAATATATAATATAATGCTCAAGGAATATATAATTAGAGCATTATCAGCTAGTAAGGTGTGTAGGTAGTGAAGTTGTGAAGAGATTGTGGTGTGTAAGTAGTTTAGGTGTGAAGAAGAAGCGGTGCGAATAAGTAGTGCTAAGTTGTGAAGAAGGTGTGAAGAAGTTGTGTAGTGATTAGTTGTGTGTAAGGTTTTCTCCGCCATAAGGGAGCTTGTTGACATAGTGAAGAAAACTCTCGAGTTAGGTGCTCGGGAGTGGAGTAGGGCGACGAGGTGCTTCGTAGCCGAACCACTATAAATCTCTTGTCTCGCGGTTCGATCTTTCCATCTCTTACTTATTATCTTACTTGCTTTGTTATTATTTCATATACATATATTTATATATTTGTTCATATTGTGTAAGAGTAGATTTCACATAAACTCGAATCAATATTTTTGAAACAAAGTTTTTACAAAATTAAAAAGACGTAAAACTATTCAACCCCCCTTCTAGTCTTTCACATAATGTGTCAAAATAAGTAAAGATGAACGTAGGTTATGTTCAATATTAAATACCCATGCTAAGAGCATGGAGTTAACACTCTACCAATCTTCAATTTCTAGAGCTGTATCATCAGGCTTTTTAACAACACCATCCAAGAAACCTAATTTTTGTTTCGCTCGGAAGACATTACTCATATTCCTTTCTCATTCTTGAAAATTTCGCCCCTTCAAAACCACCTGGCAGTTGTTTATTACAGAATGATGAAGATAGTATGGAGAAGAAGCATCTACAGCACTCTTCTTTGTCTTTTTGGCTTTGTCATCACCGGCTTATTTGCTAAGTCGTCGTTGTCACCCATGGTGGCCATATTGCATGATTCTCGGTTAATTATGTAGGGTTTTCTTTGCCCTACTCTGATACCATAAAGAAGAACTTATGGTCAATGTTTTTCCTTGTTCCTTCATTCAAGAGAGGCACGACATATTTACATAAGATGCTATGATTTTTTCCAAAAGTAGAGCGGCTAAATAAGTACATATATATCAAAAAGATATCCTAAGAATATTACACCTATACATACGAATACATTCCATAATTATCTAAATAATATAATGAAGGGCCGGGTGAGTAAATTATGTGTTAACAAGTTGCGTGGATGGATATTAAGCCTAGTAGTCAAGGTGTCATCAGGTAAAACAGCAGTGTATTCATCCAATTCACACACATTATTATCAACAGAAGATGCATCACTTGGTACAACTGACTCGACGTTGTGTCTTACATATTGTTCATATGGGATAACATTGCTATTTCTCATATCAGCAGTATTTGATTCCACAACGTTTGTTTGTTGTACTTCGTTATGAATCCTTTGTTCATGCATCACATTATCATCACATACATCTGAAGATGCTCCACTAGATACGTCAAATTCTTTGTTGTGATCCACATGTTGTTCAATTGGGGTAACATTGTTGTTTTCCAATTCAACATCATCTGGCATAGCAACAGTAGTCTGATGTATTTCGTTGAGAATCTTCGGTTCATCACTCCGTTTGCATGTATCATATAACTTTAGTACCTCAGATATGATGGATGAGTTGGAGGGACCAGGTTGTTGAGGTGATGAGACTGCAGATGACAGATTGGCCATGAAGATGGTTTGTGCAGTGGGTTCATTATCAACATCTGAATCGAAAGCATCAAAATCTTCTGCCTGGAAGATGTTTGGATCATTGAGAGCTAAATCCTGAACTGGTTGATCATCCACATCGGCATCAAATGTGTTCCCTTCATCACCTGCTAGGAACAACAGCTGCTCCTCATCCAATGCCACTCCATTCTCCTGTACTTGCATCAGCAACATCTTATCCTTGAAGTAGTCGGAGTTCTGAGGACGCTTAGGTTGAGTGCAGTTCCTTGCAATATGACCTAACCCACCACAGTTGTAGCATTTGGGTTGTCTTCCCTGTCCCTGATTAGCATTCCCCACTCTATTCTGAGCATACCCCCGGACTCCATTCCTTTGGTTGACATTTTGCCTTCCTTGAACCATAACACGTCCATCTTCCACAACAGCCATATTACGTGGGTTAGATGAGATTCTGAGTTGGTTGTTGGTTTGAGGAAGTGTTGCTCTAAATTGTTAAACAAGCAATGACACTTGGTTGGAGAGATTATCAATCATCATATCAGTGTGAGAATACCTTGAGTCTGGTTGAGTGTTCTTGACAGTTGTTGATTGCACGGATGACTGACCAATGGGTGACTGGTTCTATGTTGGTGGTGTAGGACGGTGATTGACTTGATCAAGTGAGGGTTGATTGAGTGTTTGAACACTGGAGATAAATGCAAGAGGATCATTAGTTGTTGTTGGGTTGAGCTTGTCCCTTAATTGACGGTCATACACAGCATGCTTCTCATGTTGTTGCAGGTAAGCATAAAGTTGTTCATAGTTGGTGTTTCTGAGTCCTTTGTTAAGCTTCACGGCTGTGACAAATCGATCCCATTCAGATGACATGTTGTTCACAAACTTTGAGTTGAGTTGGATGTTAGGCATTGTCATTCGGATCATCTTCATGTCATTAACAAGCTTGTGGAATCTGACATAGTAATTTGTGATGTTTTCACCGGGGTTCATCTTGAAATGCTCAAACTCATCATACAACTGAGACTCACGATCTTCTTTGGTAAGTTCTGAACTAGCTAGAAGCATTTTGACATTATCCCAAATAGCTTTGGCTTCAGTGTTGAAGTTAATGAGCTTGTAGACATCCTTGGGTAATCCTTGTATCACAATGTTGAAAGCTCGTATATCAGCATCATAGCGCTTCTTTTCAGCTTCATTAAGATCATTGTAGGTACGTGGTCTGTCAATTCCCAAGGTGATGGCTCCGTCTTCACCAGTGGAGATAACATCTCTTGTGGTACCCGATTGAAATGGTCCTTCATCAATCGATCGAAGGATGTTTTCACCATTCTCCTTGCCCTGGCAATAAAGTCGAATTCTTTGTGACCACGATTCGTAATCAGTACTATCGAGCATAAGAGGTCGGGTATCGGACCCAGCAGCTTGAATGTCGTCAGTTGAGGCCGTAGTTGCCATGATGTAATCTTAAACCGGATTTTACAACTCTTGTGACTTAAACCGAGAAGTTGAATCTTTCGCAGTATTTTACTAAAGTCAACAAGAGAAACCGAAAGATAAAGTACACTTGAAAGGTAGCAAATCGCTAAATTGGACTAAGAGCAAATCACTATAATGAAGGCTTAGAGCAAATCGCTGAACTGAAGGCTTAGAGCAAATCATTAGACTGAAGGCTTAGAGGAAATCGCTAGACTGAAGGCTTAGAGCAAATCGCTAAAACAGGAAATCCCAAGTCGAGCAAATCGCTGATTTAGGAAATCGCTAGTTAAGGAAATCGCTAATCCCACAAAAAGACAGATCTAACAAATCGCTACCACACAGGACAAAAGTGTCGCTTTCTAGCGATTTGTCCTTTATACCCAATATAGCAAGTGCAGCAAATTGCTAACTAGAAACTGAGGAAATCGCTACTAGGAGAAAAACACCGAGGAGGAAATCGCTAGTAAGAAAACATCCAAAAACTTCATCAAGCACCAAACAAATGATTGTTTCAACCTATCCAACTGAACAACTAAGTATTACTAGCACCTCTAACCATGAAAGTACAAGAATATCACGAATCTAACCGTAAACAAGATCAAACAAGGATGTTTTCTACCAAAACCATTCAAACCATATGTAAACCACAAAAACAAGCTACAAATCCGAATACACTTTATCCCTAAGATGTAACCATGGCTCTTGATACCATTTGTAGGATACTATTAATCATAAACACATGTGGAACACTTAGTATGGATCGAATGGTGTTGGTGTTTTAGAGAGAGAAAGTGGAACCTTTAGAGAGAGAAACAACTAGTATATTAGAATGTAATTGAAGGTCCAACCCCTTCCTTGCTAGGGAAAGGGTATTTATACTTATTACAAAATGCCCTTCACTCGGGCTGTGGATCGGGTATACAGTGGGTAAAGACCCATCCTTCCTCCACGATGTTACTTAAACTAAAATACTACTAACTAATTATTACTAAGACTACGAGCTACGTAATGCTAATCTATACTCGGGGTGACCGAGTCTTTAACATGAATAATTGTATTCCAAACAAATTAAATTTTTAAAAACTCTTTTTAAGGGACCTAATTCAGTGTTGGATTGCAAGTATTTGCACTTAAGGTGTTGTGCTCATATTATAAATCTTGTTGTGAGAGATGGTCTGGAAGAGCATATCGCTTCTGTTGACAAGATCCGAAATGCGGTGAGGTATTTGAGATCATCGGCTGCTAGGTTGACTAGCTTCGAAGAGAGTGTCCATTTTGAAAAGATATATTGTGGAAGAAAACCATGTCTATGTAGATACGCGATGGAATTCCACATTTCTAATGCTTGAAACAGCGTTGAAGTTTCAGTCGATGTTTGATAGGTAGAATGTTGATAACATCAACTTTACCCATGATTTAAGTGTTAATTTCCCTTTGAATTACTCATCTTTTCTATTCATATGAAGAATATAGTTTCAGAGTAAAGATGAGTGAAAGTGCGTTATTGATGATTTATTGGCTTAAGAGTGGTAATTACGCTTAAAGTTGAAGACACGAATACTGCGGTCTAGTTAAGTGATGATACTACACCGTTAGATGTTTTACCCCAAGAAATGAAGACTACGCCGTAGCAAGCAAATGAGCTACGACGTAACAGAGATAACCAAAGGCTACGCCGTAGTTAGTAATTGGACTACGGCGTAATATTGAAGATAAGAGCCCTACGCCCGTAACATGTCATTGAGTTACGGCGTAGGAAAGATTTTATGAAGACTACGCTGTAGCTAGTCATAGGGCTACGGCGTAGATGTGTTAACAAGAATTCTACGGGCGTAGCCACTCTTTAGGCTACGCCGTAGTAATTTATTACGAAGGCTACGACGTAACTTTCTATTCAGTTACGCCGTAATTAATTACGTGGGCGCAAAGGAGTTAAGTCCAGGGACTAAATCTGGTCAAAGTGAAAATTATATTAACACATTTACATGTGTTATACGTACAAATAATGGCCAAATACACCATATGGACTGAAAATGAAATATGGCGCAAGATGAAGGATCTAATGAAGATAAGTGCTATAATACATTATTATAAATAGAGATATGCTGTACGTAGGTTAGATATCAATTTCATTATTAGGTTTCGGTGGTGCTTTTCTTTTGCCGACGCAAGAGACAAAAGGAGAAGAAGAAAGTAGCTACTGTACAGCAAGGTTTTAAGGGGTAAACCCTATTCGACTAGGGGATCAAAAGTATTTATCTAGCACGATATGTATTATTTCTCGACACTCATTTATTTATTAAGTTTCATTATTATTGATTACAATATTGATTCTGCATGATTGTTGATTGTCATGATGCCTTTCGTGTTTTATTAAATTACTTTTGTCGTTTAATTAATTAATTACGGCGTAGTTGTTTATTGAGCTACGGCGTAGTCATATATTTGACTACGGAGTAGCAATATACCCAACTACGGCGTAGTGATTAATTAATTATTTAGTGATTCATTATTTGATCTTTATTTCTAGTTTATTATTAGTTTTGTTTGTATACTCATGGCGAGTCTTGGGACACTCTAGTTCCCGTAGTGTTTAGCATTGGTTGTTCCCTAGAGACTTGTGGAATTAACCCTAGGAAGCAAGTCGCTAGGGATGTGACTTGGTGATAGCAATATCACCATACACGTGCGAATTAACCCTAGGACCACCTACCGATGCTATACGCTTAACGGAGTTAGAGGGGTGTAAGATCTGACCATGCCACATCCGTTAGACTTGTCCATTTTAGTAGAGGCACTTAATGACTCTTACATTTTCGTATCGATGAACGCAAGGCTTTACAATAGTTTTGGATAGGACAAGGTGTAAGATAGACGTAGGTGATTTAACCCTCTGATCCGAAATGAATTTAATCCCCAGACGAAACAATAATAGAGACCGTTACTTTTATTACTGAGAATAGATTTCCAGATGACCCTTGGTCACTAACCATTACCTTGATGAGGAATCTAGGATCATAGGGTAGACGGATTGACCATAGGAGTCTACCACCTTTACAACGGTTTGAGAATTAGATCTTAATTATCATCCCTTTAAGTTGTTTGCCAGAAAACCATGCCTATTGATTACATTATATAAATCTCATTTACTTTCGTATTCTGTTTATTTGCATTTATTAGTTTAGTTAATCTCTTTAATCATAAACCCCCTTTTGATAAACGTGACATAGACTCTAATTTGGATCGAAACGCATAGCTCTTGGGACGACCTCGGCTTTACCATCTGGCTATACCTCACACGACCGGGTACACTGCCCGTTAGTGCATTAGGTAGACCTTAGGTAAACGAGACAATTATAAATATTAAAACCTGGTCGGTAAAACCTGCATCAAGTTTTTGGCGCCGCTGCTGTGGAGCTATTAGGATTTTAATTTGAGTCTTTATAGTTTTTAGTTCTTTTTATTTTTATAATTTTTGTTATTTTTTTTTCTTTTTTCTCTTATGTTTGTCGCTGTTTGCTAGTATGTTTCAGGAAATCATGGAGATGGAGCCGGATATTGATAATATGACTTTGAATGAATATTTGGAGTATGAGGAGAAGAAGAAGTATAGGGACATCCTTTCTAGGAGAACTCCTACAAGATTCTCTCCTTTAGGAACTTCCTTTCAAAGTCCGCGATCGTTCACCAATAACGGTTCCACAATTCCTGGTAAAATTAAAAAAGTGGACATTGGTAGCATGAGTATAAAAGAATATGAATTGTACATGGCTACGCAATATCCTATGACGTATGAAGTAAGGAATCCGACTCATGGTAATAAATCTCATTTTTTTGATCAACCGACATACACACCCGATCCCCAACCTGAGGATATAGATTTGATGATAGCAAGAGGAATAGACGAATTGTTCAGGATTGGAGCTGAAAATCTTTGAAGAATGGAACAAAAGGAGATTCATAATGGGTGTGATGATGAAGAATTTAAGGATGTGGACCATGGAGGTAAAGACCTTTTTGACTTTCCTACTTTTCCTATTGCTAATGTTTCTGCTAATGTTTGTAAACAGGATATTGATAATTTCGTTGTCAACATTACAATTGAGAAAGTGGATGTCCAAGAAGAATGTGATGAACGGGGGATTGATCGTTATTGGGACATGACAGAGGAAGAATTTGAAAGGCTCATTCTGACAATGACAACCATGCAATATGAAGTTGACCCAAAGCCGCTGATGCAACCGTACGTGCCGCAGGTTACAAATCCTAATCAATTTAATGAGAAGGAATTTGGAGGGGAAATTCTGACTGACATGGAGATAAATGTGTTGAATAAGCCGATTATTCTGCCGCATCTTGAAGTAAGCCGTTCATCAAAACCATCAACTAAGATGGGTAAGGTAATGAGGGAAATGACATCCATTTCGAGGTAGGATTCTAATTTATCATTTCCCTACACTATAGCAAGTTCACACCCTTACGGTGTTTATTGCTACTTTCACCCACATTTGATTTCAAGTGAAGGGATGAACACCCTTTTACTCAGTAAATAAGGGTAGAGTCAAGCTCGTGACTCGAACAAAAACAAGCGCTTCGTGGGAGGCACCCCATGCCTATCTTTGTATTTTTTTATTTATTTATTTTTTTTTTACTTTAGTTTTTGATTTTATTAGCATAGTTGGTTTGGTATGTTTTGTATAATCATTTTGCAGGTAATAGAGAAAGGTGGACGGTGGAGAAGCTAAAATTGGAGTCTTCACTCCAAATATTTTCCTCAGAAGACATTTACGGCGTAGCTCCATTTATGACTACGCCGTAGCATCCTCCAGGTGACAGACTGTTTGATTTTATCACCTACGGCGTAGTCCAACATTATGACTACGCCGTAGCTTTCTCCTATACCAAATAAATTTTAAAATTTTTTGCAACAAACATACTTGAACTTGTATTAGTTTTTAAATGAACTTTGTGGGTGTTTTCCCTGTAAACCCTCACGAGACTTCACTCGTCCACTTGGGACACCAAGTGGTTTAAAAGGCTTGTTGCATACGCTAAATGCAACCGTAATTCCTACGAAAGTGAGTTAGATTTTATTTTGTTTCATTTTTATTTTTATACATTTCATGCTATTTTTGCTTTTATCCGGATTTATGCTTTGTTGGTATTAGTTTTCTTGCTAGCTCACAGGTTTGTGGAATATGATGAGGTGCATAGCTACAAGAAAACACTTTCTATCCAATCTAGTTGAGTACCGAGATGGTGGTTTAGAAGATTTGTTGATGGAGATGGATCTTGCTCGAGGAGGCACGTTTGAAGCATGATACGGAAAGTGCCGTCTATTGATCATACCGAGCAAATCCAGAGGAGTTCTTCTGTTCCTTTTCTAACCCTTCCTATTTTTCATTTATATGCTTAGTATGACCCAAGTGGGGGGAATTGAAGGATTAAAAATAAACACCACTTGATTTTACTTGCCTTTATTTTTCTAGTTTATAGTGAAAAATGTTTCATCAATAAAATTTTGACATGTTTTTCATTACTTAACTAGATTAATCTAAACTGAGCACACCTACCCTATATTTCCATTATGTTAGGATAAGCCTTTCCGTTTTCCCCTTATACATAATTCCATAAATGTGAGTGTGCCGGTGGCTGTAGTAGACTTTAGAACTTGGCTTTGTATATCTTTTTGAGACCATTATAATGAGCATTACATTGAGGATACTCGGTGTAATCGGTGCAGCTAGGAAATAAGGCAAATTTTAGGATAAACCCAAATAGCCCAAAAATTAGGTATTGTGTATATTGACTTTTTACATCGATTAGTCAATCCCCCTGTAAAACCCTTTTTGTTGCACTCACCTTTAGTGCAAGATACCCCTAGATATACACTTCAGAGCCATTCTTTTCATTTTGTTCACCTTATATATGTTTCGTTAAACCTATCGCCTAGCCTACCCTGTAGTTTCTTATAGTCCACGGTCCGGGCGTTGTTGGTCAAATTTTGGTTTCACTAGTGAAAGTCGCGGGTTTTGAATAAAGGGTTTTGTAAGAAGATCGGGTTTAGATGATAGTTGATCTCAAGTGGGGGGATGCTTTATATGTTTGTATCGTTTTTTCCATTTATGTATACCTTGTCTTGCATCCAAAAAAAAATTGAAAAAAGAAAAAGAAAAAATAGAATAAAAAGGAAATAAAGAGCATACAAGCAAGAGTTTGTCTATTAGTTTATTAGCTGATTGTTATATAAATCAGCCTATGTGTCGTATTGTGTTAAGTATTTTCACCTTGCGGAGCTGATACTTTATAGACCCGTGTCATTTCTATCTCTCCTTTCTTTTTTTAAAATATATTTGTACAATGGGGGCATTGTACATCTCAAGTGGGGGGATGGGAGATAGAAATGATTGATATTACGGTTTTTGGTCAAAATATGTGCAAAATTTACCCAAACTTTAAAATTTTTAGAGCACATAATTTTTTTTTTCCATTGATGATGAAGGCCGAGTTAATGCATACCATTTGCCTAGTTTATGGAGATTATGAGGCACTACATTACATTTTATATGCATTAACTCATGTATTGAAGTTATTGAAGACTCCTTGACTCTTGACCCTCGAATTTTGCTATGGGATTGAATGCGACTAGTGACGGGGCGATTNTGATTGTTATATAAATCAGCCTATGTGTCGTATTGTGTTAAGTATTTTCACCTTGCGGAGCTGATACTTTATAGACCCGTGTCATTTCTATCTCTCCTTTCTTTTTTTAAAATATATTTGTACAATGGGGGCATTGTACATCTCAAGTGGGGGGATGGGAGATAGAAATGATTGATATTACGGTTTTTGGTCAAAATATGTGCAAAATTTACCCAAACTTTAAAATTTTTAGAGCACATAATTTTTTTTTTCCATTGATGATGAAGGCCGAGTTAATGCATACCATTTGCCTAGTTTATGGAGATTATGAGGCACTACATTACATTTTATATGCATTAACTCATGTATTGAAGTTATTGAAGACCCCTTGACTCTTGACCCTCGAATTTTGCTATGGGATTGAATGCGACTAGTGACGGGGCGATTGTGGACTTTAGGAATCTATTTGTTTCGTGTCTTTTTGTTTACACCCATTAAATGTTTTCCCATGTCTTTATCCTACCCTTATCATTCCTTACCTTTAGCTTATTCGAGTTAAGGAATTGAGCAGTCACAGGTGTCTCGTTCATGGATTTGATCGAGCATTTGTGGCTTTGTCGCCTTTTCTGGAATAATGGTATTGGTAGAGAGTGATTTAACCCCGTAAGCCTTATTGTGGTGTCAACCCATTTGCCTTTTGGAATAGCTGCATCTATAGACTCTAGTGGTGGAGATTAGTATCTTTGCCAAGCCTATGATAGAATACTCGCCATGACTGAGCAGTTGAGTGATCACCCCTAAATAAACACATAGATTAGTGAGAGGGAATGTGATTTCAATTCTCTTTTCATGAGATGCTCGGTTTGGAAATTACTAGCTTACGTAATTTTTAAACTCATATCTTCCAAAACATCTTGGGAGATATCTTTTTATAAATAATTTAAAAGGTCTACATGAGGACAAGTAGAGTTCAAGTGGGGGGATATTTGATAACATCAAATTTACCCATGATTTAAGCGTTAATTTCCCTTTGAATTGCTCATCTTTTCTATTCATATGAAGAATATATGCTCTTATTTTTTCCTATTTTGGTTTCAGGGTAAAAATGAGTGAAAGTGCGTTATTGATGATTTATTGGCTTAAGAGTGGGAATTACGCTTAAAGTTGAAGACACGAACACTGCGGTCTAGTTAAGTGATGATACTACACCGTTAGATGTTTTACCCCAAGAAATGAAGACTACGCCGTAGCAAGCAAATGAGCTACGACGTAACAGAGATAACCAAAGGCTACGCCGTAGTTAGTAATTGGACTACGGCGTAATATTGAAGATAAGAGCCCTACGCCCGTAACATGTCATTGAGTTACGGCGTAGGAAAGATTTTATGAAGACTACGCCGTAGCTAGTCATAGGGCTACGGCGTAGATGTGTTAACAAGAATTCTACGGGCGTAGCCACTCTTTAGGCTACGCCGTAGTAATTTATTACGAAGGCTACGACGTAACTTTCTATTCAGTTACGCCGTAATAATTACGTGGGCGCAAAGGAGTTAAGTCCAGGGACTAAATCTGGTCAAAGTGAAAATTATATTAACACATTTACATGTGTTATACGTACAAATAATGGCCAAAAACACCATATGGACTGAAAATGAAATATGGCGCAAGATGAAGGATCTAATGAAGATAAGTGCTATAATACATGGGTTTTGCTAAACAATGCCCACTGGGCAATGTTTAGTATAAATATAAAAGGAAATTTGGACCTTTTTAAATAAAAATGAGATATATTTAAGTTAATTTTTTTGTTCATTTATTGTGCATTAAATGCATAATTACTTTAAATATGGAAAAAACAGAATGATTAATGCACCTTAAGCATTGCCCAGTGGGCAGTGTTTAGCAAAACCCATACTACATCTTTTATATAATAAAACAAAACCCCTATTGGGAATTTTTCATTTCAAAAAAATTGGAACCATACCTTATTTAGTAATAATTTTATTTTAAAAAAAAATATTATTTTCTTATTAAGTAACATTTTATATTTATCCATAACACAAGTAGAAGATAAATACAAAAAATATAGATAAGGTATTCAAAAAAAAAAAGATTATTTTCTTATTAAGTAACATTTTATATTTATCCACAACACAAGTAGAAGATAAATACAAAAAATATAGATAAGATGCAATTAACAATAGGATTAAAATTTTTAAATAATTATTTCAAAAAATTTAAAAAAAACCCGCGCGTGCGCGGGCATTATAACTAGTTATTATAAATAGAGATATGTTGTACGTAGGTTAGATATCAATTTCATTATTAGGTTTCGGTGGTGCTTTTCTTCTGCCGACGCAAGAGACAAAAGGAGAAGAAGAAAGTAGCTACTGTACGGCAAGGTTTAAGGGGTAAACCCTTCGGGGTTTGCCCCGGTTTCGACTAGGGGATCAAAAGTATTTATCTAGCACGATATGTATTGTTTCTCGACACTCATTTATTTATTAAGTTTCATTATTATTGATTACAATATTGATTCTGCATGATTGTTGATTATCGTGATGCCTTTCGTGTTTTATTAAATTACTTTTGTCGTTTAATTAATTAATTACGGCATAGTTGTTTATTGAGCTACGGCGTAGTCATATATTTGACTACGGCGTAGCAATATACCCAACTACGGCGTAGTGATTAATTAATTATTTAGTGATTCATTATTTGATCTTTATTTCTAGTTTATTATTAGTTTTGTTTGTATACTCATGGCGAGTCTTGGGACACTCTAGTTCCCGTAGTGTTTAGCATTGGTTGTTCCCTAGAGACTTGTGAAATTAACCCTAGGAAGCAAGTCGCTAGGGATGTGACTTGGTGATAGCAATATCACCATACACGTGCGAATTAACCCTAGGACCACCTACCGATGCTATACGCTTAACGGAGTTAGAGGGGTGTAAGATCTGACCATGCCGCATCCGTTAGACTTGTCCATGTTAGTAGAGGCACTTAATGACTCTTACATTTTTGTACCGATGAACCAAAGGCTTTACAATAGTTTTGGATAGGACAAGGTGTAAGATAGACATAGGTGATTTAACCCTCTGATCCGAAATGAATTTAATCCCCAGACGAAACAATAATAGACACCGTTACTTTTATTACTGAGAATAGATTTTCAGATGACCCTTGGTCACTAACCATTACCTTGGTGAGGAATCTAGGATCATAGGGTAGACGAATTGACCATAGGAGTCTACCGCCTTTACAACGGTTTGAGAATTAGATCTTAATTATCATCCCTTTAAGTTGTTTGCCAGAAAACCATGCCTATTGATTACATTATATAAATCTCATTTACTTTCGTATTCTGTTTATTTGAATTTATTAGTTTAGTTAATCTCTTTAATCATAAACCCCCTTTTGATAAACGTGACATAGACTCTAATTAGGATCCAAACGCATAGCTCTTGGGACGACCTCGGCTTTACCATCTAGCTATACCTCACACGACCGGGTACACTGCCCGTTAGTGCATTAGGTAGACCTTAGGTAAACGAGACAATTATAAATATTAAAACCTGGTCGGTAAAACCTGCATCAAATGTTAATATAACCTGTTACATCTATGTTTTTATAAATTTAATGTAAATGTGTTACATCTTTGTTGTGTAACAGTACCTACTTGTGTCTTGCAGGCTTCAAGTTATAGATCCCAATTATCGATCTTACTTTCGTAATGAAGTTGAGGATGATGGCAAGGATAGTAATCAATGTATAAAGCGAAAAAAGAATGATAGAGTTTTAGGGGTTCCAGAAGAGGATGACTGGGAGTATGCAAGGTATTACACAATTACCTATATTACTTTCTATTCAAGCCTGATATTTAAGTAACATATTATATGTTAATTGGTTGTTTTAAATAAATAGGTCAATAATGGAGTATTTGAGGATCTTTTTTAGTTTCACAAAGAAGATTTCAGGTTCTATTTTATTTTTTGGTGAGCTAGTTACAATGCATGCAACAATCTATATCTATACTACATATAAAGGAAAAATGGTCAATCTTGAAAAGTGAAAAATTGAAAAGTCAAGTAATGTGAAATCTTGAAAAATCTTATTAAAGGAAATTATGAAATGTAATTAATACTCTTATTAAAACACCCCATTACTTAAAAGTACAATGATTTATTCACATTGTACAACTAATTAAAAACATATCTACCAAATTAAATACAACCAATTAATACAAATCACAAACCGGGTTGACCCGGGACGCTTCAAACCCGACGGGTTGAACCGGTTTGTTAGGAATACAAAGATTCCTATAGATGACTCGGTCACCTAATTGATGTAATAGCATTTAAGTTAGCTCTTAGTTAGTTTATTAGTTAGTTAGATATTAGTTTAGTCTAAGTAACATCGTGGAAGAAGGACGGGTCTTTACCCACTGTATGCCTGATCCACAGCCCGGGTGTGGGCGTTTTTATGTTTCTTTGTAGCTTAGTATAAATACCCCTCTCCACATGTGGAGAGGGTTGAACCTTCATTCACTTAATCTAACCTTTCTAGTTTTTCTCTCATCCTCCCAAGGTTCCCATTTTTCTTTCTTTCGCATCTAATCCATACGCCAACACAACCACTTGTACTTCATTTTTGTGACTTGATTATTATCCTACAATTGGTATCAAGAGCCAAGGTTTCATCTTAGGGCCTTGGTGAATCATATTGGGTGTGGTTTTTGTGTTAGTTTGTGTATTAGAAGATTTTTTCTTGAATACATCTTGGTTTGATTTATCTAGTGTTAGTTGACATGTTAGAGGTGTACTTTTATGATCATTAGTGTTAGTGTTACATTATTTCTCAGTTGGTTTTGACATATCATACGTATTTTTGAAGATTGGATTGAGTTTGGGTCGTTTTTCTTAACTGCAGTTACCTTTACTATTCTATTGCTTGGTTGCGGTTTGCTACTAGCTCCTGTGGTTAGTTTGTCTGCGAGTACTATTTTGGGAATACAAACAAATCGCAAGGAAAGTGACAGTTTTGGACTATTGTCAACTGCGACTAGCTCCTGCGGTTAGGTGGTCTGCGGTTGGTATCTGTGGCTAGCTGACTGCGTTTAGCTTCTGCGGTTTAGTGGTCTGCGTTTTAGTTTCTGCGGTTTGCTACTTGCTGTGGTTAGTGACTTGCGTGTAACCCATCTTGTGGTTTGTGTACTCTGCGGTTAGTTGCTCCTTGCGGTTAACTCACCTTGTGATTACCTTTCTCTGTGGTTACCTACCTTGCGGTTACCTTCCACTGCGATTTGCTCACCTTGCGTTTAACTCCTACTGCGATTTGTGCATATTGTTGCGACTTTCTCAAATTATTTGGCAATTTACTAAGTGATGAGATTCATGTGATTGGGTAATCATTTTGCAATTCGTGAATTGTTGTAACCTTAGTCGTTTCAATTGATCTAATTGTGATCTGACGTTGTGAGTTAATCCTTACGACTTGACTAATCTCAATTGGATATATTGCAACTTGACTTGTCACAACTTAACACTTGATGCAAACTGTGACTCATCTGGTATCTCTCTATTAGTTTAATCCGCTGAATATATCTTCCGGTTTCTTTTGTTGACTTTAGTAAAATCCCTAGAAAGAATCATTTCTCGGTTTAAGTCACTAAAGCTGTAAAATCCCGTTTGAAGACTTTGAGATGTCGACAGTATCAGATGACATTCAAGCTGCTGGGTCCGACACCCGACCTCCGATGCTAGACAGGACAGATTATGAATCATGGGCACAAAGAATCAGATTGTACTGCTTGGGTAAAGAAAATGGTGAGAACATTCTACGATCTATCGATGAAGGTCCTATGCAGATGGGTACAACCAGAGATGCTATCTCCACGGCTGAGGATGGCTCTGTTGTTCAGGGAATTGATAGACCACGCACTTACAATGATCTCACTGATGTTGAAAAGAAGCGCTATGATGCTGACATTCGTGCCTCCAACATAGTAATACAAGGGTTACCCAAAGATGTGTACAAGCTAATCAACTTCAACACTGATGCCAAAGCGGTGTGGGACAATGTCAAAATGCTTCTGTCTGGCTCAGAGCTGACCAAAGAAGACCGTGAATCTCAATTATATGATGAATTTGAGCATTTCAAAATGAATCCTGGTGAAAACATTACCGATTACTATGTCAGATTTCACAAGCTGGTTAATGACATGAGAATGATCAGAATGACAATGCCCAACATTCAACTCAACTCTAAGTTTGTGAACAACATGTCACCTGAGTGGGATCGTTTTGTCACTGCTGTCAAGCTCAACAAAGGATTGAGAAATACGAACTATGAGCAATTGTTTGCTTATTTGCAACAACATGAGAAGCATGCTGCTTATGATCGTCAACTGAGAGAGAAGCTCAATCCAACGGTTACCAATGATTCACTTGCTTTCATGAGTAGCATGGTGCCAACTAATCAACCTGTGTCATCAATGGATCACTCATCGCTACAATCATCGGCTGCCATGAATACCCACCTCGATTCAGGATACTCTCATACCGACAAGATGATTGACAATCTTTCCAATCAAGTGTCTCTGCTAGTTCAACATTTCAGGGCTGCACTCCCATCTTCCAACAATCAACTCAGAACTTCTTCCAATCCACGTAATCAGGCTATTGTGGAAGATGGAAAAGTTATGGTGCAAAACGTTCAGGGAAGACAGAATGTGAATCAAAGGAATGCTGTGAGGGGTAACTTTCAGAACAGAGGTGCAAATGTGAATCAGGGACAAGGAAGGCAACCAAAATGTTACAACTGTGGGGGTTTAGGTCACCTTGCCAGAAACTGCACTCAACCAAAACGTCCTCAAAACTCAGATTACTTTAAGGACAAAATGTTGCTCATGCAAGCTCAAGAGAATGGAGTGGTACTTAATGAGGATGAATTGGCATTTCTTGCTGGGGATGATGGAAAGACATTCGATGATGAAGTGGATGAACAGCCAGTTCAGGATTTAGCTCTTAATGATCCAAACATCTTCCAAGCAGAAGATTGTGATGCTTTCGACTCAGATGTTGATGACGAACCCACTGCTCAGACAATCTTCATGGCTAATTTATCATCTGTTGCCTCACCTACACAACAATCTGATCGATCCAAATCATCCATCATATCTGAGGTACTAAAATTATATGATAAATGCGCTGTTAATGATGAACAAAAGACCTTCTATGATATACGACGAAATAATGTTTGTGATTCAAATGAGGCTGAATTGGAAACCATCAAAGTGTTCCCAACTGAGCAACATTCGGATCACGACAGTAATTCTGACGTATCTTGTGGAAAGTCTTCTGTTGTGTGTGATAATGATGTGATGCATGAGCAAATGATATGTAACGATGTACAACAAACAAACGTTGCTGAATTAGATACTGCAAATTTGGGGAATAGCAATATTGTCCCATATGAACAATATGTGAAGCACAACGTCGAGTCTGTTGTACCAAGTGATATATCCTCTGCTGATGAAGAAATGTGTGATTTAGATGAGTATACTGTTGTTGCACCAGATGACACCCTAACCACTAGGATAAATACTCTTAGGGATCAAGTAAGGTTCTATGAACAACGTGCTAAATTTGAGCTTACAGAACGCGAACAAAAAATGGAATTGCAAATGCATGCCTACATCACTGAACAAAATTTGAAGGAAATGGCCTTTAAACAAGAGATTAAATCTTTTCAAAATCAACTTGAACGTGCTTTTAAGGAAAAACAGGAAATTCAGGATAGTGTAAATCTCCTAAAAAGTGAATTTCAACAAAAGGAAACTAAACTGTTAAACGAATTTTCCAACCTTAAGCAATTGAAAAACAAGCTTGAAAACAAGTTGTATGTTCTTGGCCAAACACCTCAAACAGCTCAAATGGTGGAAAAGCACATGAAACTGCGGGATAAGCATAGTGATAAGGATTTAGGGTTGCCCAAAACAAACTTTCTTAAGAGCGTTAGAGACTCTCAACCTGCCCTCTATGATGCTACGGTTATGCTTACTCCCAATCATGATCCCCCATATAGTTCGTCCGATAAAGAATTGGATGAACTTGATTCTGCCAATAGAGAGAGATTTGATAAAAAAAAATGAAGGACCCAAAGTGCATCAAACACAGAGTCATTGTTAAGCCCCATGATTATTATGAACAAAATCGAGTGGCTGTTTTGGCACCTCAAACTAAGTTAACACCAGAACAGGTATTTTGGCCCTTAGACATTGAGAAAATAAAAGCTGAAGAAATTAAGGCCAAGCCATCCCTGAAGTTAGCTGCCCCAACGGTGTATCCCCCCAATACACCGATGCACTTAGTTCAGTTGTCACTTCCCACGCAATGTAAAACTCTTATTAGCATTTATGTCCTGTGTCAAATGTTTAATGATTTTGAAAAAACATGCAAAAAGAGAATCACACCAACGGGAATCACTGAGGGTGAACGGGGATTTGAGTTAACCAAAGAGTGTTACTTAACTGAAGTCATCCCATCGTCAATTCTACAGGAGTAATCAATGTCAGTNAACACATCACCACCTAGAAACCAAACAACTGTGCAACAATCTAATGTTCCCATCGTCAATTCTATAGGAGTAATCAATGTCACTAAAGCTAGCGGGTCAAAGCCTAAAGGCAATACAAGGAATGATAGGACTTCGCCTGCTAAGAGTGATCAAGGGAAGAAAGTAGAAGACCACCTTAGGAACAATAAGACTGATTTGAATGAAATGAATCATGTTGATTCTAGTATTTGCGTTAAGCGTACTGTAATTAATTCGAATTCTAATGCGACTTGTAAGACTTTTAATGGATGTTTAATTTCTGGTAATCATGATGAATGTGTTGTGTCTTATAAATCCCCCGTTAAATCTGCTAAGGATAACCATACTTGGAAAGCTACAGGAAAAGTTTTTAACAGTGTAGGATATCAGTGGAAACCTACTGGAAGAAAATTCACTCTAGGAAACCAGTGCCCATTGACGTACATACCCGACCTTAAGTCGTTAGAGGTTAAGAGATGGAAGGCTACTGGTAGAAGATTTCCTTTAGTGACCCAATGCCTTGATAGTAAGACAACAGTTTCCACTGGTATCGGTTCATCTGTAAGAACCAATGATAATACTGATCATGTATCTCTTAAGTATGCATGTGCTAACCTATTGGATCCCAATTACACTTGGGAATCCACGTTTTTCAGTTATCCATATCTGTCTGGTTTCAAATGCAGGTCGTACAAATCGTCTTGTGGTATTTGGACTCAGGCTGCTCTAAACATATGACTGGGGATCGCTCTCGGCTCAGAAATTTCGTGAAAAAGTTTATCGGGACAGTTAGATTCGGTAACGACCACTTTGGAGCTATTATGGGGTATGGTGATTATGTGTTTGGTGATAGCGTGATTTCAAGAGTTTACTATGTGGAAGGACTTGGGCACAACCTATTCTCTGTTGGACAATTCTGTGATTCTGATCTCGAAGTGGCCTTCAGAAAACACACATGTTTCGTTAGATAATTGGACGGAGTTGATCTCCTTAAAGGAAGTCGTGGCACAAATTTGTATACCATCTCTATTGAAGACATGATGCGGTCCTCTCCCATTTGCTTACTTTCTAAGGCCTCAAAAAGCAAATCATGGTTATGGCATCGGCGTTTGAACCACTTGAACTTTGGCACTATAAACGAGCTCTCTCGCAAAGATCTTGTTCGAGGCATGCCCAAACTGAATTATGAAAAGGATCATCTCTGCTCATCATGTCAATTGGGTAAAAGCAAGAAACAAACTCATAAACCAAAACCCACCAACTCCAACACCGAAGTACTCCATACCCTTCACATGGATCTGTGTGGACCCATGAGAGTGCAAAGCTTCAATGGGAAAAGATATATTCTTGTTATTGTGGATGACTATTCAAGATTCACATGGGTGAAGTTTTTAAGATCCAAGGATGAAACTCCCGATATTATCATCAAAATCATCAAGCAGTTGCAAGTAAGGCTCAACAAAACTGTTAGAATCATCCGCACAGACAATGGAACTGAGTTTGTTAACCAACAACTCACCAAATTCTACGAAAATGTCGGCATCAGTCATCAGAAGAGTATTCCTCGAACTCCTCAACAAAATGGAGTCGTTGAAAGAAGGAATCGCACACTAGTTGAAGCGGCTCGCACTATGCTGATATTTTCAAAAACACCAATGTTTCTATGGGCTGAAGCCATTGCTACTGCTTGTTACACTCAAAATCGGTCATTAATTCATCCTCTCCACAACAAGACACCGTATGAGCTGGTGCATCTCAAAAAGCCTGATCTCTCCTTTCTTCGTGTATTTGGTGCCCTGTGCTACCCAACTAACGACAGTGAAGACTTAGGGAAGCTTAAAGCTAAAGCTGATATTGGGGTATTCGTCGGTTATGCAGCAGATCGAAAAGGGTACCGAATCTACAACAAAAGAACCCGACAAATCATGGAAACAATCCATGTCACGTTTGATGAGCTGACAGAGCATACGGCTTCAGGACACACCAGTTCTGGACCCTCACAAAATCTTTTATCTCCTGGACCAATAAGTTCGGGACTTGTACAGAACTCCAATCATGTCACTCCTTATGTTCCTCCCACGAGTGAAGACTTGAAAAAGTTATTTGATCCCATGTTTGATGAGTACTTTGAGTCACAGCCACCTCATGAACCGGTACAGCCAGCTGTTGAACCTAATATTATGGCTGTGAATGCACCTCATGATACAAATGGTCCTTCAGTCTCCATCTCTCTTGATCCGGAGGCACCAGAATGTAGCAACACTCAAATTGAATCAAATATACAATCGTCTTCTGAACATCAAGGAGTTACTTCTGATAACACATGGGAAGTCAATCCTTTTGCATCACCTGAGGAAGAACCATTTGAAAATGTTTTTGCACCTGAATCCTCCAATGAAGCATCTTCCTCAGAAAACTCAAACAATGCAATATCAGTTCACTATCCTCAACCTCATGAACATCTCAGAAAATGGACAAATGATCACCCTATTGACAACATCATAGGAAACCCCTCAAGACCTGTATCCACCAGACAACAACTTGCCACTGATGCCTTGTGGTGTTTCTTCAACTCAGTCTTATCTAAAGTCGAGCCCAAAGACTTCAAAGACGCCCTTACAAAGGTGTCTTGGTTCACCGCAATGCAAGAAGAAATCCATGAGTTTGATCGTCTTGATGTATGGGAATTAATACCACCACCTGATTGTGCGATGATCATTGCTCTCAAATGGATTTTCAAAGTTAAGCTTGATGAGCATGGGGATGTGTTGAAAAATAAGGCTCGTTTAGTTGCAAAAGGATACAGTCAACAAGAGGGCATTGACTTTGAAGAATCATTTGCACCAGTCGCTCGTATCGAGGCCATTAGAATCTTTCTTGCCAATGCTGCCAGCAGTAACATGATTGTTTATCAAATGGATGTTAAGACTGCCTTCTTGAACGGGGACTTAAAAGAGGTGGTTTATGTTTCTCAACCTGAAGGATTTGTGGACCCAGAAAGACCAAATCATGTATATCGCTTAAAGAAGGCACTCTATGGTCTCAAACAGGCTCCTAGAGCGTGGTACGACACACTTTCCAAGTTTCTTCTTGCAAATCGATTTACCAAGGGTGTAGTTGATCCTACCTTGTTCACTAGAAAGACTGGGAACAACCTCCTTCACGTTCAAATCTATGTTGATGATATCATCTTCGCATCGTCTGATTCCAAGGAATGTGATCGCTTTGCTACAGAAATGAGTTCCCGGTTTCAAATGTCTATGATGGGACAAATGTCTTTCTTCTTGGGGTTACAAGTTTCACAAAACCCGAGAGGCATCTTTATTAATCAAGCCAAGTATGCTAGTGACATCCTCAAGAAGTTTGGCTTTGATTCAAGTGACACCGTTGATACACCCATGGTTGAAAGGTCCAAACTCGATGACGACTCAGCTGGTATAACAGTTGATCAAACCAAATACAGAAGCATGATTGGATCTCTCATGTACCTCACAGCAAGTAGGCCAGACCTTCATTTTGCCGTATGCATGTGCGCCAGATATCAATCCAAGCCCACCAAAAAGCACTTGGAAGCTGTCAAGAGAATCTTCAGATATCTCCAAGGGACAATCCATATGGGTCTCTGGTACCCTAAAGACAATGCAATGGCTCTCACGGCCTACTCAGATGCTAATCATGCTGGGTGTCAAGACACTCGCAGAAGTACTTTCGGAGGTGCTCAATTCTTGGGTGAGAAACTTGTCAGCTGGTCATCCAAAAAGCAGATGTGCACTTCAATATCATCCACAGAAGCGGAATATATAGCCATGTCCTCGTGTTGTGCTCAAATTTTGTGGATGAAATCACAATTATCAGATTATGGGTATGATTTCAACAAAATCCCAATGTATTGTGATAACAAAAGTGCCATCGCCCTATGCTGCAACAATGTCCAGTACTCAAGAGCCAAACACATAGACATTCGTCATCACTTCATCAGAGAACAAGTGGAGAAAGGGATAGTGGAACTCTACTTTGTGAGAACGGAGTTTCAGCTGGCTGACATATTCACAAAGGCTCTTTCTCGGGAAAGATTTCAGTTCATTCTCCCACGACTTGGAATGAAGAGCCTCACTCCAGAAACTCTTAAGGCTCTCCAATAAGAGATTGATGATTGAAGGATTGGCTTCACATATCCTTTGTACATATAACATATCAAAAAGAAAATAGAAAAATATAAAACTTATAAAATCCATAAAAATCTGAAAAATCATAAAAATCCAAAAATATTCTTCTCTCGACATGTCTCTTGTGTAATCAATATTATGTACGTTTCTAGAAATGTCATTCAATTGACACGGATTCTTACATATGCTTGAGCAAGAGTTTTTCGGTTTCAAATAATGTTTTCTAAAACATGTCGTTTCTCAAAACATTCTTTTATGGCTTACAGTCATTTCAGGCTGTAACCCGCGCTTCAAAATTATGGCTTGCTATTACTTCAGATAGCAACCCGTTTTTTTCATATTGGGGAAAATTCGTCGCCAAAAAGACGGTTGTTCCTTGTACCGGGTGAAGTTCACCTGGGCACGGATTACTTTATATCCGTGTTTCTTCGATCTAATGTACACTTCAGTGCATTATTTCTTGATAAAGAAGAGAAATCTTCTTTTTATCGCCAAATACCTTCCCTTCTATGATTTTTCCGGAAAGTATTTGTGCAAAACTTGGTGGTACCATGAGATTTTGCTTGTAAATCAAATTGAATCTAAATTTTGATAAAATTTTTCACTCAATCAATGACTTTAATATTTTATGAAAATATTTCAGGTTTAACATCCGTCATTGATTTAGGGGGAGAGTGATTTCTCAAAATTTTATGTATCGTCAAAACTCTCCACACTTTGTACAAAAAGCTTGCAACAAAACGATTCGTGATGGTTATTTGTCAGAATGAGAACAATTTCAAAGAGTTTTGGTTAAAACTTCAAATCTTTTGTAAACTTATCCAATCTGACACATAACAACCTCCCTCACAGATTGAGGGGGAGCAAGAAAAAGGTTCCTATTTTATCAGAAAATATTAAAATTTACCGCATTTCTCTCCCAAACGTTTTCTACCTTATTTAAATCAATTGAGATCAAAAATCTCGAAAGATTTGATATTTTTGATCGGGTGAGAGAATGTGATTTAAATAAGAAATCTGATAATCAAATGTGATCTTTTCGATTCAATAATAGGCTCCCACATATGTGCTAAACACTTTCGAAAATCGATGCACATATTAAGGGGGAGCAAAAGGCGTTTGTGGAAGTAATACCAATGACCGACCATTTATCTTTATGCATGGAGTTATAAGGATGGTTAAGGTTAGGTATGAGTTCCCATGTTCCACCAGAACCGGAAGGATCTTCCCAGGGACAATCCATAGATAGATTAGAAGTCCTTAGGAATGATTAAATAAGAAAAAAGGAGTAAAGTGAGAAAGGGAAGAGTGCGGACTGAGATAGAGCTAGGACTGGAACAAACCCAACAAGGTTCTAGTGGTGAAGTCTCGGTAAGCACTGAAGGGGTTGAAGAATTAAAAAGAAATGAAATGAGAAAGGGTGAAAAGAAATAGCCCTCCATATATTCAACCTTAGGCAGAAACCGGGTTCAATTCATAATCTACTGGTGGTTACTAAGGTAACACCGGTATTGAAGTCAAGACGTCATGGACCCAGTGACGCACTGCACCAACCTTCCCAACCACTCAAGTTCTCTTAAAAGAGCTTGTTTCATTCTCACGGGGAACCCTGTGCAATGTATCAACCGCTCATTGCGAGCCATGTTGGTACCTAAAACAGGAGACGCCTCCCCAGTCTCCAGGAGCGGATCAAAACGCACTATTGAGTCTAGAGCCAAGAGATCATCCATAAATCTCGATAGGACACACTTCCAAATATGCTTATTGTTTCACACAATGTGGAAAATAAGATAAAATATTTAGAGTCCTACGCATTATCCTTGTGGTATTGCCAGAACATCCGAGTGATATGAAAATATTCACAATGAAGATGGAAATCCTTCTAGAGCGAACATCTTTCAAGCTCTTGGTAGGTGACATGTGAGATCCATCTTGGATCAATGATCAAGTGACAACTGGAAAGCAACAATGGTGCAATTCAACATTGAATCAAACTTGTTCCAGGATATGGATTGACGGATACTTTTGCAAAAACCTTTTAGTGTGCTCACAAACTAAGTTTCGAGCACATTGATTGTGTACAATATTTCAAACAAAAGTATTTTTTATGGAAATGTGATTCAAAGATTAAAACTCTCGTCGTGTCTCAAAATGTTTATCATATGACACGCGAGTGATTTCTATAAATCAATTTCTCATCAATCCGTGAACATTTATTCACCGATTCACTCTATCGTGCTGTCTGCTTTGAGACGTTCCGGTATGAGAACATGCTAAGTTTGAAGATTCCGAAGTGGATTCTTTGGAAAATTCATTACTACAAGCTGGAAATTCCTGTCAAGGAGAGTCTTCTTTAAAAGAGACCCTACCTGATCACAGGTCGATTTTCACAAAACCGGAGGGTAGTCTGTCCTCGCAGAACGAATGACAAAGCCATATTCGTTCTATATCTTTATTGCTAACTGTTTTATTTCAGGGACACATATAAAGATGGCTTTGATGGCTCGTATTTCCACCTGAATCCGGTCAATCCATACCTCATGCTCACACATCCTCATCACTATCAATGACGATGGGAGACTTGCTACAACAAATGTTGAGAGACTACCAACAACGTTTCCGCAACTCTGATGAAAAAGTCTCCTGATCCACAACTCTTATGTTAAGTATTCTGATCCAGTAGGGTGTGAGCATGATGGTCCTTAAGTCACTACATCACATGAAGGCGTTACTACAATGGATGAGCTTGGAGATTTACTGTGGCTGATGATCTCAAAGAAGCTCAAAGATCACTCATCTCAAAGGAATCCAAAATCACAAGTTCATTTGCTTGAAGTACAAAGTGTGCAGAAAAGTGAAGAATCAGAACCTACAAGCTACAAAGACTTATGAATGCTTAAAGATCAAAGAGCTTAATTTCCAAGGTGACCTCGCTTAGGGGGAGATTGTTAGGAATACAAAGATTCCTATAGAAGACTCGGTCACCTAATTGATGTAATAGCATTTAAGTTAGCTCGTAGTTAGTTTATTAGTTAGTTAGATATTAGTTTAGTCTAAGTAACATCGTGGAAGAAGGACGGGTCTTTACCCACTGTATGCCTGATCCACAACCCGGGTGTGGGCGTTTTTATATTTCTTTGTAGCTTAGTATAAATACCCCTCTCCACATGTGGAGAGGGTTGGCCCTTCATTCACTTAATCTAACCTTTCTAGTTTTTCTCTCATCCTCCCAAGGTTCCCATTTTTCTTTCTTTCTCTTCTACTCCTATTCATACGCCAACACAACCACTTGTGCTTCATGTTTGTGACTTGATTATTATCTTACAAGAAGAAGCTAGAAAAAAGGCACAGATTCGTAACGACGGAAGTTTAGGTACAAAACCTAAGGTGGTGAATTCTACAAGATTTCAAGGCACTGCTAGTAGTAGTAAACCATTAACAAGGAACTATGAACAAAAGACTAGGGATTGGCCTACATCTAAGAGTAGTTGCGCAGCAACAGAAAATAATAGGCACGTAGAATGCAACACTACGAATTCAAAAGACTGTAGTGACAAAATTAAAGTAGTTGTGTTAAACAGGAATGTTGAATTTGTCTGTCCTACATGTCAAGAATGTGTCGTTTCAGCTAATCACGATGCATGTATTGCTCAATTTCTTAAGAAAGGAAAATCAAGTGCTAGGGCAGAATCCACTAAGACATCATATAGAAACAAACCCGTTGATACGAAGCTAGAGGCTAAGAAACCTAATAGGTGGATATCTACAGGATGTAGTTTTTCAAAGACTGAGACTTCCGCTGCATCTGATAAGCAAACTACGCCTAGATCTCACCTTAGGTGGATTCCTACGGGAAAGTTCTTAAATCGGTTGGTCTTAGATGGATTCCCACAGGGAAGATTTTTGATAGTTGCACAAAGACAAATGATAGTGAAATCATCAGGACAAGGAAGTAGAAACCATTACAACCGTTGATAGTGAACACCCTCAATGTGAGGAAACATGTACTTCTAACACTGTTACTCGTGCAAATTCTTCTTCTGTGGATGCAGGTACGCGTAAAAGTGATGAGTGTTCATACACACAATGTGGAAAAGCAGAATTTTACGCAAACATCGCATGGAATAATCCGTATATTCTTCCACTCTTAACTCCACTTTTACTTGTTCAAACTTAATTTTTTTCTTTCTTCCATTATTCTCTGTAAATATTTTTCAAAAACAAAATACAAAATTTGAAAAACCAACAAAAACAAAATACAAAAATAGAAAATTTTCAAAAATACAAAAACAATATAAAACCAAAAAATCCAAAAATATTCTTCTCACGACATGTCTCTCGTATAATCGATATTCTGTACGTATCTAGAAATATCATTCAACAATGATACGGACATGTACAGATGCTTGAGCGGGAGTTCTTTAAAATGTTTTTCTAAAACATGTCGTTTCTCTATTTTTTCTTAAAAAAAAGGCTTCTGGATACATCAGTTCAGGACCCGCGCTTCAAAGAAAGTGTTGGCATAAATATTACAATATTTATATTACGATATTTAATCTTAACATCCTCTTCATGTTTTGATGATGACAAAGATGTAAGTTACAACACATAACGTAAAGTGCTTAAGTTACTTGTGATCACAAATTATCTATGCATTCATACGTCAACATCTCTCGACATCTCAACGTCTCGAGTATGCTTCAACAATCACTTAAGGTATGTATAAACAAATGTCTAATACATTTTATGATCAAAGGGATTTTTATTTAGACATTACAAATTTTATAAATTGTTATAAACATTTTATATATTTTAGAAAAACACTTTTGGTAATTAAAGGAAAATGTTTAATTCAAAATAAATATATGAATTCAAATTTTTAACCAAAAATAGTTAAAATTTCACTAGATAAACTTTCCCCAGAAAAAGACAAGTTTTCTGACCGTTTCGACAGGGCGGCCCCCTTAATTTTAAAGGGGCCGGCACCTATTTAAGGGGGCCAGCACGCTCCTGTTAGAAATGATTCCCTATAAATACTGGTTCATTTCTGCAATTTTTCCCAACCTTTTGCACTAAAATTTTCAGTCCCAATCCTTTCTAAACATCTTTCTAAATCCTTTGATCATAAGATTATAAGTCTTTGTTTTCAAGTGATCCAATCCTTCACCACTCAAAGTGCAAGAGAAGAATCCTCCCTATCATAAAGCCAAAGATATATTAGAGTCTAGTTAGTGTTGATGTGAAGTTGTGAGTTATGTATGTATATGTAATAAGTAGATCAAGATGATCTTACTTAGTAGTGAGTCAATGAGTGAGTAAGAAGTAGTAGGAAGAAGTAGTAGTGTGGAGAAGTCATTTAGTTGTGAAGATGTAGGTGTGTGAATAAGTAAGGGAGTATAGAAGAAGTTGTAAAGTAGTGAAGAAGTCGTGAAGAAGTCGTGAGATTGGTTCTAGCTACTATTAGAACCCGACATTTAGCTTAGTGTCGTAAATTGGTGTAAGCAAAAGTTGTGTACGGTTTTCTCCGCCAAAAGGGAGCTTGTTGAGTAGTGAAGAAAACTCTCGAGTAGGTGACTCAGGGAGTGGAGTAGGGCAAGGAAGGTGTCCTTGTATCCGAACCACTATAAATCATCGTGCCCGGTTTGCATTTCCTTTCTCTTAACTCTTTTCATTTATTCTTACATTTATCGCTTTATATCTATGCTTGCAAATATGTGTTGATTGTTGCTTATATTGTTTTGATGTTGATTGTGTGATAGATAGAAGTTAATATTGTTATAGGATGAATAATTATATGATATGGTCTAATGGACTTAGATGTATTATTCACACTTCTCATGTTGAGTTTAACTTAATCGATAATTTGATACAAAACGTTTTAAGATTTTAAAAGGAAAACATATTCACATAAAGATCAACCAAAACTCCATTCATAAAACTAAGTTTTGAAAATAAATCCAATAGCATACATATATAATTGATCATATTAATTATATGTTGTTTTCATACTAAACTCTAATTGAAGGTTTTTCGAATGAACTTTGAACAAATTAAAAAGATGTAAAACTATTCAACCCCCCCCCCCTTCTAGTTTTCCACAGAAAGGAAAGTGCTTACACAAAACAAAGGTTTTAAATATTTTTTGAGCACTTATCCTAAAAACATAAATTCTCTTATGAGCACCACCTTTTCATGATTTTTTTCAAAAAGATTTTCATAATCTATCAAAATCGGTGCTCATCATCAAAATGACTTGTGTACACCTTACAGTGCACAACTCAAGTTTTCAAAGAAAGGAAAGTGCTACGCACAAATGATTTTCATCAACAAAGTGCACTTATCCTGAAAATGGACACTGTTGTACGCCTCAATGTGACATTCCTATTCAAACAAAGAGAAGTCTTTGTTTTTTTTAAAAACCTTGATGCAAAAATTCAACAAATATGAAATTTATTAATTTTTCAGAATTTTGCTCAAGAAGACTCCTTCCCTCTAAACTATTTGTAAAAACGTTAATATTCTCAAAAACATATGCGAGTATTTGAGGGGGAGTATTTCAAATACAAAATGTTCCATTTTCATGCAAAACAAATCCGTCTATCTCTCCAAAAGCTTTATATTAATCAGTTGATATCAAAAATATCACTTTATGCTATTTTTGAGGGGGAGAAGTCGTGATTAAATGTGATCAAAATGTGATTAAAATGATTGTGATCAATATGTTCGAATATTGTGGCTGAATCTCGTGCGAGCTCGACCCAGAATTGACCCAAGAATTGACAAAGCTTAAATGTCAGTAATCGAAAAGACTTATCTTCGACGGGTAATAACTTCAAGTTAGTTATTAGAGATAGTTTTCACCTAAAAGCTGATGATGTATTGATGAGTATGTAAATACTCATCATTTTTGTCGTATCTGAACTACCAAAACATTTAAAAAAACACTCAAATATGCATCAAAATACACAAAATATCCCAGGATTGTGTTTTATATGTTTCAGATGCAAAATGATTGAAAACAGATGAAAAACGAACAAAGTTTGCATAATTAGCAGTTTCAGTCCCTCAACTTTCAAAACTTGTCAAAATCAGTCCCTGAGCATTTTTTTGGAAGAAAAGTCAACCAAAGTCCTTGGAAAATCAAAAGTTGTCACAGTTGGGCCCTGGGTGAAAAGTTTCAAAAGTTTACAAAATTGGTCCCTGAACTTTGCAAGATTGTCAAAAATGGTCCCTGGGATTAAAATTTTGGAAATTATCAATCATGGTCCTGAACTTTGGCAAAAATGATCCTTGGGTGAAAAGTTTGGAGAATCTACAAGTTTGGTCCCTAAAGTTTTAAATTTGGCAGAAATGGTCCCTAAGGTGTAAAAAATGGAAAATTATCATCTACAGTCCTTGTACTATTCACACTTGGCAATTTCAACCCTTGTGAATACTTTGGAAGAGTTGCAAGATCAGTCCCTCATTTTTCAGCAAATTACAACTTCGGTCCTTGTGATATTATAAAACCAAACAGATCCCTTTTTATTATATAAACCCAACACCAATCCAAGTCCAAAACATAACACAACCCACCACCCATTTTTGGTCCAACATAACACAAGCCCAACACCATCCAGGCCCACTCCCCATTTTATTAATAAAAACCAGGGTCAAACTCTGTCAAACATTGATGCGCGGGATTGCGACCACGCAGTAGGGTTTTACCTCTCAAGGGATCTTGAGAAGCTTGCAATCCGCACCAGGCAGTGTACCTAACCGATGTAGTATAGTGTAGCGGCAAGTACCGCGGGATTGATCGTTCTCTCAGGGAATAGTGTCGTTAGGGCTGAAAAGCTACTCTAATAGGTCTAGGGGTGAGGGAAGATTCTTTTTGTATTTTTTTATATTTTTTAACGAAAGCAAGTAAAAAACTCGGGTTTTGGAAGAGTAGGCGGAATTAGTTGCTAGTAAACTAACCCAAATTACTACTAATGCAAATAAAATAAAATAACGAAAAAGTAAATGGTTGTGAAAAACTATAATGGAGAGAAGTGTGTTTACTTAGATTTCCTTACTCCCTAACTATCTTTTACCAATTGATTAGTGTGTATTAATTGTGTGGATGACGGATTGTATTCCTTAATACCATTCGTAGGGGTGTGTACGGACTTCCCCTAACTCTATGAGATCCTACTTCACTCCTATGTCGAGCCGGCTAAGAAGCTCCTAACATGGGATCACTAGAATTCACTCATGCATTAAATACAATCAAAATAACCTTAGTACACCTTG
>LBNU01025217.1:0-16284 GCA_014162995.1 Artemisia annua
CAAAAAACCGTTCAAAAGGAAATTTGCCACCCCTTCTTCTAAAAACCTTTCAAGGATTGACAAAGAAACCAAAAGGAAAAAGTATTTTAAAGAGAGCCTGAAAGAAAGGAATGAAATTTTCATCACTATATAGAAGATTCAGGGTTTCAAAGGGCTAGGGATGCTTAGCAGCTAAAAAAAAGGCTTCAAGCTTAACTTTGATGGTGAATATGAGCAGGAACTAACGCTTGATTCTAATGTCCAAAAAATCCAATGGGAACTAAGGGTTCAAAGAAGAAATTGGTTTTATGAAAGTTACTTAAATTTAAGGACAGGATTAACAAAGTTTTGACCAAAAGTTGGATCATTCACAGGATGAAGGATTATTGAAGAGTCAAAGCGATTGTAAAAAGAAATAGGATGGTTTGTGGTTTGATACTGAAGAAAGGAAAAGCTGGATGGCATTGATAGCAACAACAAAGGAAAGAGCAACAACTAATCAAAGTCATTCAAAAGAGTCTAAGCTTTGCAGGTTAATTGTACTTAAACACAGGGGATACTGATTGAACTTAGAAAATTATTTCTGAGACCCAATGGATTTTTTGAATTTACCCAAGCCTGATTTAAAAATCCAAATCTTTCTGATTTAGAAATTGTTTGAGTTCCAAAGAAGGACTGGTGTTCATGATAACTTTTTGGTTTACCCACAGAGAAGCCAAAAAGGTTAAAGGGCATTCACTCTTGCGATGAAATACTGCACTTGGTTTAAAGAGCAAAATCTGTATGATATTGGCACAGAATTTCAAAGCTTTTTTTTTTGAGATATCCACTTGAAGGAGTGTTCTTAAGCTTTGGGAGATTTGACTACTATTTGTGGGGAAACAGATGAGCAGGCCACCAAAGATGAGTTTGGGGAAGAATTAGATAAAACTGGGAATTCATTTAGGTGGGAAAGATTCGGCCAGCGGGTGTTTTTCATGTATTAAGTTAGAAAAGATTGGTACTAGAATTCTACATTGCTGCAAAAAAAAAGAAGAATATTTTTCCTTCTTACAGAGGAATTTCATTGATTAGGATGCTGGAATCGTGGGTTTGGAAAGTAAAAATGAGATTGATGAGCTTCTAATGGGTAATCAATTCTGTTCTCAAAAATTGCATTTTTGAAGGATTTAAAATATGATTATTTTAATGTATAAATTTTTGATAAAAAATACTTTATTTCAAAAGTTACTGATCAAAAACAGTTCGTTTCTTAAGTAATGCTTGCAGTCAAAACAGTTATATGTTGAAATTAAGTCTTTATCTTGTGCAAAAACATTTTTTTGAAGGCACAAATAAACGAAAAATTTTTGAAAGCATGGTGTATTTATTCATTAAAACTGCACCACAAAAAGGTTTCAACTCCAAACCATGTCTAAAGACAGACAAGGTTGATTCCATCATTTTTGAGGTAACGGGCTCTGTGGATAATCAAATCCTTTATAGGTTTACAATTTTACTTTAAAATTAGTTCAACTTCACCTATTTTCTTGAGAAATTGTTGGAGATTGAACTTGCCCACCAAAAATTGGCTGTTGGTAAGGCAGTGGAAAAAAATCCATTTTAGTAAATTAGTTTCACCAATGGTTTGGAAATCAAAAAGAACTTTAGCTTAGTCCATAAGCAAAACGGGCTTTTTGGAGTAAAAGAAACTAACTTTTCAAATTCGTTGATAGCTGATAATGCTTAAAAAATTATTATTGTTATTATGTTTTTTCCATTGGTTTAACTAACTTGAAAAAACTTACTCCAGAGTAATGGTTGTAAAAAGAAGACCATTTCAATCCATTTTATTTTCCACATGATTTCAAACCTCTTCAACGGAGTTACACCCACTGAAGTGATGAGACATAGTATGAAACTTAATATGATTTATGTATCCTTATGTTGCCTGAGTAGCTGCTGAAGATGTTCGAAGGTTGCCATGTAAAGATTAAAAGTCTGTTTGTTGATGAAGATTATAAAGTACTGCAAGATTAATAATGATTCAATAACGAGTGCATTTTAGAAGAAGATAGCCTTCTCTTGAAATGTCTCACATACACAGGAACTTGAGTCAAACAAGTAGAATTCAAGTTAGGGAGATTGTTGGTTATAAAGTCAAAGTACTGCTGAAAATAATAAAGGTGCTGTTTCGAAATACTGCTGTGATCAAAGTACGGCTGGTTATCAAAAGGTGGCTCTCGTTGGACTAGGTCAAAGTTAGGGGCTGCTAAATAAAGAAAAGACTAAATCGGTTGAAGATAAAGACTAAAAGAGTTACTTTTTAGCAATGTTGCTTGTATTATCTAGAATATTCTATTAGTTATGGGATTTATACTGTCGTTCAAGTATTGTAAACCGACTAGGGTTTTCCTTGTGCCTATTTAAAAGGATCCCTAATCATTGTTTCATTAGTTAGAGAGTTTAGAGAAGATAAAGTGTCGATAAACTTATTTCAGGTTGTTAATCTGTATTCATTAAAAGCAGTTCAAGGTGATAATATAATTCAGTTTGTTATTCACTTCTTAGCTTTGTTAAGTAATGTCCGCATACTTAATAGAGTATTCAGTGTTCAATTGTTTAGTAGTTAGAGTTTATCCAAGGCCTACTAAACTTTAACAAGCCTATAATAAATAGTTGATCAGGAGTACAAACGATCCAACAAACCCTTTGGCCACAAGTCGAGCTTTGTTCTTTAACACTTCACCATATTCATCAAGCTTCACTTTGAAGATCCATTTGAGGGCGATAATCATTGCACAGTCTGGAGGGGGCACTAATTCCCAAACATCTAGTCTATCAAATTCATGGATTTCATCTTGCATTGCAGTGAACCAGGACGTTTTAGTCAATGCTTCTTTGTAATTCTTTGGTTCGACTTTGGACAGCACGTTGCTAACAAAACACCATAAAGCATCTGTGGCAAGTTGTCGTCGTGTAGATATTGGCCTAGATGGGTTACCAATGATGTTGTCAATCGGGTGATCATTTGTCCATTTCCTGATATGCTCATGAAGTTGATGATTGGGAGTTGAAGTAGCAGTGTTGGAATCTTCTGAGGAGGTTGCCAAACTAGATGGTTCAGGAGCAAATACGTTGACAAAAGGTTCATCAGGTGGTTGAGTAAAAGGATTCACTTCAAAGGTGTTATCAATGCTTCTTCTTATGGAATTGAAGAGTGTTGATCTGTGTGATTGGTATGATTAGATGATGTAGCATTCTGACTAATAGAGATGGAGATGGAAGGCCCATTTGTGGGTTGAGGTTCATCATTAGCAGCAGCATCAGGATCTATGACTTGTTGTTCAGGTTCGACTCTCTGTTGAGGCTCAAAATACTCATCATACATTGAATCAAACAATTTCTTCAAGTCCTCACAGGTAGGTGGCACAGAAGGAGCATCTGTGGTGGAAGAATTTACAAGTCCTGAACTAATGGGTCCAGGAGTCCAAAGATTAGATGCGGGTCCTGAACTGGAGTATTCAGGAACCGTTTGCTCGGTCAGCTCATCAAACGTGACATGGATGGTTTCCATGATTTGTCGGGACCTTTTGTTGTAGATTCGATAACCCTTCTTGTTTGGTGCATACCCAACAAAAATTCCAATATCAGCTTTTGCCTTTAGCTTTCCCAAATCTTCGCTATCATTGTTTGGGTAACATAATGCACCAAAAACACGAAGGAAAGAGAGGTCGGGTTTTCTTTCATGCACTAGCTCATAAGGAGTTTTGCAGTGAAGAGGATGTATTAGTGATCTGTTCTGAGTGTAACAAGCCGTTGCAATTGCCTCTCCCCAGAGAAACATAGGAGCTTTGGAGAAGATCAACATAGTTCGTGCTGCCTCTACAAGTGTACGGTTTCGTCTTTCAACGACTCCATTCTGCTGAGGGGTTCGAGGTATACTCCTTTGATGACTAATTCCCAGATCTTCATAAAACTGAGTAAGTTGTTGATTGACAAACTCCGTTCCATTATCTGTGCGGACGAATCTGACTGTTTTATTGAGTCCAACTTGCAGCTGCTTGATTAGTTTGATGATGATTTCAGGTGTTTCATCCTTGGATCTGAGGAATTTGACCCATGTGAAACGAGAGTAGTCATCAACAATCACTAACACATATCTCTTTCCAAATATGGTTTGCACTCTCATGGGACCACAAAGGTCCATGTGAAGGGTATGAAGAACTTCCATAATGGTGTTGATGGTTTTGGGTTTGTGAGTATGCTTCTTGCTTTTACCAAGCTGACAAGCGGAACAAAGATGATCTTTTTCATACTTCAGCCTGGGCATGCCTCGAACAAGATCTTTACGAGTAAGTTCATTGATGGTACCGAAGTTCAAATGGTTCAAACGACGATGCCACAACCAAGACTTGGTCTTGGAAGCCTTAGATAGTAGACAGATTGGAGATGATTGCATCATGTCTTCAATGGATATAGTGTAGAGGTTTGTGCCGCGTCTGCCTTTCAGGAGATCCATACCATCCAATCTTCTAACATAACAAGTGTGTTTTCTGAAGGCAACTTCTAGATCTGAGTCACAAAATTGACCTACGGAGAATAGATTGTGCCCAAGACCTTCTACATAATATACCCGAGAGATAACGCTGTCACCAACCACATAATCTCCATAACCCATTATTGCACCAAAATGATCATTCCCGAATCTAACAGTCCCGATAAACTTTTTCACGAAATTTCTGAGCCGCGAGCGATCCCCCGTCATATGTTTTGAGCAGCCTGAGTCCAAATACCACAGGGCGATTTGTACGACCTGCATTTGAAATCAGACAGATATGGATAACGGACAAACTTGGATCCCCAACCAAAAGTGGGTCCCGATTGGTTAGCACAAACATTAGTATTGGAAGAATTAATAGTGGCCTTAGTCATAACATGACATGCTGGGGAACTAGACTTATGGTTAGCACATTGGGTTCCTTCATCTTATCCTCAAGTCTTTTCCTATTTTCTGTTTCTATTTCAATAATCTCTTCTGTATCACGCACATCAGGGGATTCATGATTGGGCTTAAGCATCACATTATAGTCATGTAAGGCAGGTTGAGAGGCACTAACGCTCCTAAAATAACTAGTTTTAGGCACACCTGTATCCTTATCACTATGTTTATCACGAAGCTTAATGTGCTTATGCATCATTTGAGCAGTTTGAATGGTTTGGCCTTGTGTGTACAATTTGTTTTCAAGCTTGTTCTTTAAGGCCTTGTTTTGAATCACCTGTTTTTGTTTAACAGTTTGATCGATTTGATTTTGCAAAGATTTTATTTCCCCTCTTAACTCTTCTTCCTTTAAATTCCTCTTGGTAATATACGTACACATTTGCCAATTCATTTTCTGTTCACGTTCAGTTAACTCAAATTTTGCACGTTGTTGATACATATTCACCTGATCTTTGAGAATATTAATCCTAGTGGTTAAGGTGTCATCAGGTATAACAGCAGTATATTCATCATATTCACAAGTATCATTATTAACGGAAGAGTCATCACTTGGTAAAGCAGTCTCGACACTTTGTTTCAAGTATTGCTCATATGGGACAACATTGCTATTACCCATATCAGCAGAATTTGAATCAATAGTGTCGGTGTGTTTTACTTCGTTATGAGTCCTTTGATTGTGCATCACATCGTCAACATGTGTATCTTCAGATGCTCTACTAGATTCATCAGACTCTTTATTGTTATCCATATGTTGTTGTTTTGAGGAAACATTAGTGTTTTTCAAACCAACATCATCTGGCGTGACAATACTAGTTTGATGAACCTCATCGAGTATCGTTGGAATGGCACTTGTTTCATATGTGTCATATAATTTGAGTACCTCAGAAATGATGGATGATTTGGAAGATCCTGATTGATTTGCCGATGTGACCGCAGATGTAAGCTTGGCCATAAAGATGGTTTGTGCAGTAGGTTCATCATCAACATCAGAATCAAATGCATCACAATCTTCAGCCTGGAAGATGTTCGGGTCATTTAGAGCAAGATCCTGGACTGGTTGATCATCTACATCAGCATCAAAGGATTTTCCTTCATCACCAGCAAAAAAGAGTAGCTGTTCCTCATCCAACTTAACACCATTCTCTTGTGCTTGCATCAACAGCATCTTATCTTTGAAGTAGTCGGAGTTCTGAGGACGTTTTGGTTCAGTGCAGTTTCTTGCAATATGACCTAGCCCACCACAATTGTAGCACTTTATTTGCCTTCCTTCTCCTTGATTGCATTTCCCATTCTGTTCTGAGCATTTCCTTGGACATTTTGTCTTCCTTGAACCAAAACACGCCCATCTTCCACAACAGCAAGATTATGTGGATTAGATGAGGATCTGAGTTGATTGTTGGTTTGAGGAAGAGTGCTTTTGAAGTGTTGAACCAGTAGAGAGACTTGATTGGAGAGGTTATTAATTCTCTTGTCCATGTAGGAATTTCCCGATTCTTGTGAGTTGGTTTTGACACTTGCTGATTGCATTGAGGCTTGACCAAGAGAAGACTGATTCTGTGTTGCTTGAGTAGTGATTGGAGGGTTGATTAAGTCAGCTGAGAATTAGTTGAAACCTTGAGCACTGGAGATTAGAGCAAGAGGATCATTTGAGGGATGAAACTTTTCTCTTAGCTGACGATCATACATGGCATGTTTCTCATGTTGTTGTAGATAAGCATAGAGTTGCTCATAGTTGGTGTTTCTGAGACCTTTGTTTAGCTTCACAGCCGTGACAAATCGATCCCATTCTGGCGACATGTTATTGACGAACTTTGAGTTGAGTTGGATGTTGGGCATTGTCATTCTGATCATTCTCATGTCATTCACAAGCTTGTGGAATCTGACATAGTAATCATTGATGCTTTCACCAGGGTTCATCTTAAAGTGCTCGAATTCATCGTACAATTGAGACTCACGATCTTCCTTTGTTAATTCTGAACCAGCTAGCAACATTTTGACATTGTCCCAAACAGCTTTGGCCTCAGTGTTGAAGTTAATCAGTTTGTATATGTCCTTTGGTAGCCCTTGTACCACAATGTTTGAAGCACGAATGTCAGCATCATATCGTTTCTTTTCAGCTTCATTCAGATCATTGTACGTACGAGGTCTGTCAATTCCAAGGGTGACTGTCCCATCATCACCAGTGGAGATAACATCTCTGGTAGTGCCCATTTGGAATGGCCCTTCATCAATTGATCTCAGAATGTTCTCCCCATTTTCTTTGCCTTGACAATACAAGTGAATTCTTTGTGACCAAGACTCATAGTCCGTTCTTTCTAGCATTGGAGGTCGAGTGTCAGATCCAGAAGCTTGAATATCATCAATAGATGTTACAGTAGTCATGATGACAAGGTCTTAGACAGGATTTTACAACACACGTGACTTAAACCGAGAAATCGATTCTTTCCCGGGATTTTACTAAAGTCAACCAGGAAAACCGCTAAGATAGATAAACCGCTAGTACAGTAACCGCTGACAATTAACCGCTGACAGAGTAACCGCTAGTAAAGTAACCACTGAAGAGTAAACCGCTGATGTAATGACTGCTGAAACTTAACCGCTAAGACTTAACCGCTGATACTTAACCGCTGGAATAGTAACCGCTGGACAGAGTAACCGCTAGTAAAGTAACCACTACTGACTTAACCGCTGAGTAGTTAACCGCTGTGAATAAACCGCTAACACAGTACAAAGTACAGCGTAATGCTCGCTCCACTATTTGTACTTAACCGCTATTACTATCCGCTAAACACCCAAACTAACCGCTGTGAAGTCAACCGTTGGACGTTAGCCGCTGAAACAGTACAAAGTACAGCGTAATGTTCGCTCCACTACTTGTACTTAACCGCTACCACTAACCGCTAACAACTCAAACTAACCGCTGTGAAGAATACTTTAACGTGGAGCAAACCGCTGGCAAAAAAAAGTTCCAAAACCCATTCGTACACTTCACAAACGTTAGATATAGTCCAACCAACTGATAAACTAGATGATTCTAACCTTTCTAATCCTACAAGAAAGATCACAAGAAACACCACGAACGATCACCAAAATGAGTAAAAACCACCTTAAACTAGTAGAAACCAGAACAAACCATACACCACAAGTTCTATGATCCCTAGGATGTAACCATGGCTCTTGATACCAATTGTAGGATACTAGATAAGCTCATAAACACGTTTATACTTGTGGTATGGTTCGATCCAAGTAAGGAAAAGAAGAAAGAAATGTAGAGAGAGAAAGTTAGAGAGAGAAAGAGATGAAGCCTTGAGAGAAAACCAAAAAAAAAAAGAAAATAGAATTATGAGAGAAGGCTTACCCTCTCCAAGGATGGAGAGGGGTTTATATACATGGGTTTTGGCACTTGGGCATGCCACTTGGGCTGCGGATCAGGTATACAGTGGGTAAAGACCCATCCTTCTTCCGCGAACTAATCTAATTCTAAACTACGTATTACTTACTAATGTAACTGCTACGAGCTAAACAATGCTTAATCATGTCTGGGGTGACCGAATCTTTCTTATACAAAAATCGTATTCCTAACACGTGGCATCCTGTAGTTGTATAGACGCTAGTTGCCCAGGGCAACCCGGGCTAGAACGGGAATATTTAAAAATCAAGCCAAAAATGCCTAGCCACAGGGCAATCGGGCCATTTTGGTAATTATCCCTAAATTTAACACATGTAACATCTTAATCTTAGTTTTTATTAGGGACGGAAATTAGCCGAGACGCTCGTGAAAAGCTCATGATCATATCAGTAAAAAGCTTGAATGATTTGAGCTTTAATTTAAGCTCAAGCTCAAGCCTATCAAATGAACTCGAAATGTTTAATGAGTTGAGCTCAACCTTATATATGTTCGACTCGAGTTATTGTTGAGTTTTCGGGCTTGTAAGTGACATAGCATATGTTTTTTTATATTTCGAGTCAAGCTCAAGCCTAGTTCAAATTTCTCGATCCCGGATAACATGAACGGGGGAGGTCCCTGTATACTTGCTTCTTAGTGGATGTGACAAACGGTATACACACCTACCAAGCCGGTGCAACCCATGCATGACTGCCTTTAATACAATTAATATAACCTTCACACTATAACTATACACCTACCAAGCCGGTGCAACCCATGCATGACCGGTGATAATGGCTAATTCACATGGGTCATGGGTCATGTGCATTAGGTTATCACTTGTCACATTCATTAATTGGTATTTGACATCATATAGGTCATATGCATTGGGTTATAGTTGCTTAGAGTGTAATGTTACGACATCCATGACTGTTGACAATGGGTAATTAACATGAGTAATGGGTCATGTGCATTGGGTTGTAGTGGCTTATAGTGTCATGTTATCGACCAATACATGACTGGTGATCGACAAATGGGTAATTAACATGGGTCATAGGTCATGTGGATTAGGTTGTAGTGGCTTATAGAGTAATGGAACATATGCATGCCCGGTGACAATGGCTAATTCACATGGCCCATGGGTCATGTGCATTAGGTTTTGTAAACTAAGACAAATACTATACAAATTTTTATACGACCGAATAAACCGATTACCAAACTGATGAACACCCCTAATAGACACTAGCAGGGTACCCGTGCATTGCAGCGGTGAGTATCGTATAAATAAAATTTTATGCGAGTAATGTATCTGATTATATATTCTTCGTGACGATTGATGATAATATTATGGAGGCCAGTTGAACCGGACAAAACCACCAAAAATCGGGAACCGTTTGGGAAAGTGGTTCGTTGTACGGTCCAGTTTTAAAAACCATGTATACAAGATAAAAAGAAAGTTATATTAATTGTACGAAGTTTTTTTTTGTGTTTGATTAGCTTGTACAATAAGCATATTAACATGTACCTTTTTTATGTAGATGTGTTTTTTTTACAACATTAAATAGGGGGTTGAAAAGTCAAATGGCTGAACATTTATTTTATTAGATTGTTGTACTAATAGCTTAGCTAATTGTATTTACTTAAAAATCTATTTTTGGTAATCTTAAAAATTTAATATGATAGAAGGTATAAGTAGTATAGATAATGCAACATTTTTTCAAAAGTATCACCAATCTTAATAAAAAATATCTTAATAAAAAACTTGAAATGGCGCTCTTCAGAAATGAAATTAAAATTAACTTCCCGCCCTCCCAAATAGTTTTTTCCCCAAATTAGTTTTCCCTCTTTCTCACCCAAATTGAAATTTCATTTTCTCTAACAATTGTCCATCGATCCTTCCCCTTTCTCCAGTTGTTCTATCACACACCTTACTATTTCGTCAACAAAGTTGTTAATCCGCAATTGGTTTTGCAGCCATGTTTGGTCGACTCTTGAGCCCTTATCAAGGTAATACACATATTTCTACTGCAATAGTAACTTAATTGTTATATTTGAGGGTTTCTAAGAAGCCTAATTATATTACTAGTAGATGTAGAAATATTTGTTACCATTTTTTTGTTTAATGATTATACCTGTCATTACCAATACATGTGGTATTTATAGTGTAATCCTTATCCTTAGTGTGGTTAAACCTTAAAAGATCCACTTCAATACCACTGGAACTTACAATTGAATAACTAATATTATTTTCTCATATTTAGATCTTACAGGTTTATGATGCCCAAGAAGAGCTCGATGGAATGCTTGAATGAAATGGGTCTTTTATGCAAATATAAAAGATACATTTGGTAGATGGAGGAAACAAGTTATTGTTGTAGATACTTGATAACATTGTGAGTTTTATTGTTATTTTTATTTGTTATGAAATGAGTTTTGTTTATTGTCCAGTTGCGAGCTCTACTCGTTTTAACTGTACATAGCTACGTGAATGTAACCGAGTCAAAAAAATGAGAAGTTTTATATAAGAGATGGTAATTGAAGTTTTAGTTTTGAGTTCTATTTCAAGTACTTAGAGCTTGTTTGTTCTATTTCAAGTGTGTAAATACTTTGAGCTTGCAACTGAAGGTAAGATGCTCTACTTTTTTTATATCCACATCAAAAGTTTTTTTCTTTGTGCAGCAACTGATGCGGCAATGGATGCTCAAGATAACTGCATATGCGGACCGTCTTCTTGATGATTTAGATGATCTTGGCTGGCTTGAGAGTATTAAGGAAATGCAAAGAAATTGGATACGAAAATCAGAAGGGGCAGAGGTGGTCAAGAAATAGATTCGGAAATTGTTGTTTATACCACAAAACCAGATACCATATTTGGAGTTTGGAGTGACGAATCAGGAGATGAAGAGCTTGAATCACAGAAATATCACAGCCACATTGTAGATATCAGGTTACATAATGTTACATTTATATCGTACAAAAATAATCTAAAAGTAAACATATTTTGTTGATATTTCTCACCTAAGTTATTACAAACTACATATTGATAAGAATTGCAATGTATTTTTGGAAAAGGAAAAACTTTATGAATCTATTGTACCTACATCAGAAACATAGCCTTGGGAGTATTGTCGGGGCTGATCTTCTTACGCTATATGCTGCAAGCTAGAGATATTAGCCTTAACTTAGGTCAGTTTTCTTAGCCTTTTATTGTTTGTTTTCCTTCACATCATAAGTCATTGAATTCTCTTTAAATGCTAGTTTTGGTATCTGCAGATAGAGGATACTGTTCGTGCAACAAAGAGAGACTGTTATAGATTTAAAGTTCTTGCCTTCTATGATATCTGCAGATATAGGATACTGTTCGTGCAACAAAGAGAGACTGTTATAGATTTAGATCAATGGCTACAAGTTCTTAAATCAGTGTTTACAAATTTCGGTGGAATTTAGCTATAACTTGTTTTAGTTATTTCTTAGCTACAAGCTTAACTTTGATACAGACATACAATACATTTCATTTCGAGCAAACGAATTTGACTTGTATACTTATTAATGAAATTATTTCTTAGCTACAAGTTTACACTTTATATATATGTGTTGCATTTATATTTCTTTATTTTTGAAAAATGTTAGTCTAGAAACAAAGAAAACACAAGCCATAACATATGCACAATGATCACAACATCTAATTATACTTAGCAGTTCTAAGTATAACTAGAAGCATTAAATAGCAGTTGCATTAAATAGCAGTTGTAAGTATAACTAGCAGTACTAATGTGTGACCATATGTATTGAATTGTGACTACACTTAAATAATGTGTGACAAAATATGACTCTATGATTTATACACCTAAATAAATACTTCATGTTACCATATATAACATCTTGAATTTAGTCACACAAACACTTAATGTGACTAATATCAAGGTTATGATAACTGAGTTCACATTTTGCTATAAATAATAGTCGCATGAATATTTCACAACGTGACTATTTTGAATGTATCGGTTACATATTAACTTACGTGATATGGTGTGACTATTGTAAAGTCTACAGTCACATGACCGTGCTTCAATTAAATGTGACTATACACATTAGGATTTGGCAAGCAAACACACACTAAACTTTAGACACACATATTAACTTACGTGACCATATGTATCAAATTTTCGTTACACTTAATCATGTTTCTATGGTTTCGTGTGACCATATAGGACATTTGGACACACTCTTCAAGTGTGTGACATATATTTGTCACTTTTAAATGCATATCGTGACTAACGCTTCAAACTTACTTTTCAGTTGTCACACATTTCAAATTCATATGTGGCTAAGTATTTAGCAAAGAATAGCAGTCACGTTTAAATAATGTGTGACAAACTTGACTATATAATTTAGCCACATACACAATTACTTCATGTTACCATATATCTAGTTTTGTCACACTCTTCAATTGTGTGACATATATTTGTCACATATGTATATCTGTAGTGTGACTAATGCTTAAAGCTGATTTGTATCGGTCACACGTCCCAAATTAAACGTGACTAAATGATCGAAAAATATTTACCAGTTACCCTCTAGTCACATAAATACACAAATTTGTGACATATATCTTCCGAAATGGTCACACAAGTCGGATAGAGTGTGGCTGTTTATTTTATTTTCATACATTTAGTCACGTAAATATGTTACATTGTGACCGTTTGAAATCGACCATGTGTGACGATAGGCCATTTTTGTACTAGTGTTAAAATTCCTAGAAAAGGCAACTTATATAGCTTTGATATGAATAACATTGTTGCTAAAGATGATTTTGCTTGCTTGATTGCAAAGGCCACAGTGGATGAATCCATGCTATGGCATAGAAGACTTGGTCATATTAATTTTAAAACCATAAATAAGATTGTTAAAGATGGTTTGGTAAGAGGCTTGCCTCAGAAAAGATTTGAAAATGACCAAACCTGTGTTGCTTGTCTCAAAGGCAAACAACACAGAGCTTCTTGCAAAACAAAGGCTTTTAACTCTATTGCTCACCCATTTTATATGTTGCATATGGACTTCTTTGGTCCTACATCAGTGAGTAGCATAAATCCTAAGAAATATTATCTTGTTGTGACTGATGATTTTAGTAGGTTTACATGGGTTTTCTTTCTTCGAACTAAGGATGAGACAACTGGCATCCTTAAGACCTTTATAACTGAAGTAGAAAACCTAAATGATAAGAAAGTTAAAATTATCAGGTGAAACAATGGGACAGAGTTTAAAAATAGAGTTATGGATGATTTTTGCAGAGGTAAAGGTATTAAAAGAGAATTTAGTATAGCTAGAACTCCTCAACAAAATGGTGTAGCTGAGAGGAGAAATACGACACTAATAGAGGCTGCTAGAACCATGTTGGCAGATTCAAAATTGCCAATTACCTTTTGGGCTGAAGCAGTTAACACTGTTTGTTATGTGCAAAACAGGGTTTTAGTGGTAAAAACAAAGAACAAGACACCTTATGAGTTATTTAGAGGTAGACCTCCTATCCTAGACTTCATGAGACCATTTGGATGTCATGTCACAATTCTTAATACCATAGATCATCTGGGTAAATTTGATGGGAAATCAGATGAAGGATATTTTGTTGGGTATTCCATGGTTAGTAAAGCATTTAGAGTATACAACTTAAGGACCCAAAAGATTGAGGAAAATCTGCATGTTGAGTTTCTAGAAAACAGGCCTAATGTTGAAGGAACTGGCCCAGAATGGTTGTTTAATCCTGATACTCTAACCCATACCATGAATTATGTGCCTATCTCTATAGGTACAAATACTAATGATTTTGCAGGTTCAGAAGAGTTTGTTGATGATGATGATGAGCCAAGCAAGGATCAGAGGATGATCAGGATCAAATTATTTTGCCTATTTGGGATCATGCAGATGATTATTTTGTTCCAAACACTGGAGATGAACCTTCTAATGATGCTAGTAAAGAAGGTGATGGAAATGTGTTCAAAGCAACTTTTGTGAACACTGTCAATTCTGAAAGCAGTGGAAATACAGATTCCACTGCTAGGCCAGAAGTTTCCACTGCTACACCAGATGTGGAAAATTCAACTCCAGTTACTCAGGAAGCTCAAGCCAGTGATGTTGAAATAACAAATATGCCTACTGTGATTGAAATTCCTCAAACTCTCCACATCACAATTCATAAATCACATCCACTTGAAAATGTGATAGGAGATGTCCAATCTGGAGTCAAGACTAGAAGACAAACACAAATGACTGACATTCATGGTTTTATCAGTGAAATCTATGACTCAAAGAATCATGAAGGCAAGAATGAATGTTTGTTTATGTGTTTCCTATCTCAAATGGAACCAAAGAATGTGTTCAAGGCACTTGAAGATGAAAGTTGGGTAGAAGCAATGCAAGAAGAGTTGCTTCAGTTCAAAATTCAGAAGGTTTGGGTGCTTTGTGATTTACCTGCTGGTATGAAGGTAATTGGTACCAAGTGGGTGTTTAGAAACAAAAAGGATGAAAGAGGAATTTTCATAAGAAACAAGGCTAGGCTTGTGGCTCAAGGATACACTTAGGAGGACGGTATTGATTATGAAGAGGTGTTTGCCCCAGTTGCAAGAATAGAAGCAATTAGGATTTTTCTAGCCTATGCATCTTTTATGGGCTTCACAGTCTATCAAATGGATGTAAAAAGTGCTTTTCTTTATGGGCAAATTTATGAGGAGGTGTATGTTTCACAACCTCCAGGCTTTGAAGACCATGACCATCCTAACAAAGTATACGGGGTACTTAAAGCATTGTATGGCTTGCATCAGGCACCAAGGAAATGGTATGAGACCCTAGTTACTTATCTTTTGGATAATGGATTTCATAGAGGAATAATTGATCAGACTTTGTTCATCAAGAAAGACAAGAATGATATCCTGCTGGTTTAAGTTTATGTTGATGATATCATTTTTGGTTCTACAAAGCTAGTGATGTGCAAACATTTTGAAAAACTAATGAAAGATGAGTTCTATGGGTGAACTCACATTCTTTTTGGGACTTCAAGTACAACAAAGGCCAGATGGAATCTTCATCAATCAAGACAAATATGTGGCTGAGATACTTAGGAAGTTCAAATTCACTGATGCAAAGTCCTCTAACACACCTGCAGACAAGTATACAGATCTGCTTCTGAAGGAAAACAGTGGAGAAGCATTTTATGTAAATATGTATAGATCAATGATTGGTTCTTTGATGTATCTCACATCATCAATACCAGACATTATGTTTGCAGTATGTGCCTGTGCAAGGTTTCAGGTCACTCCCAAAGAATCACACTTGACTGTTGTGAAGAGGATTTTCAAATATCTTAAAGCATATCCTCATTTGGGATTATGGTATCCTAAGGAATCTCCTATGGAATTGGTTACATACTCAGATAGTGATTATGCTGGAGCCAGTTTGGATAGAAAATCTACAACAGGTGGATGCCAATTTCTTGGATGTAGATTGGTGTCATGGCAGTGCAAGAAACAAACAATGGTGGCAACTTCATCAACTGAGGCAGAGTATGTGGCTGCTGCTAGTTGCTGTGCTCAAATTCTATGGCTTCAAAACCAATTATTGGACTATGGGTACAATTTTATGAATACCATCATTTATATTGACAATAGCAGTACCATATGCATAATTAAAAATCCTGTTCAACACACTAAGACTAAACATATTGAAATTAGACATCACTTTATAAGAGATTGTTATGAGAAAAAGTTAATTCAAGTTGTCAAAATACATACTGATGACAACTATTCTGATTTATTAACAAAAGGGCTTGATGCGGGAAGGTTTCAGTACTTGGTAATAGGTATTGGAATGCTTAATCCATAAAATTTTGATGTCTAATGGTCTTTAGTGTTGAGGGGAGGTTTTTGGTACTAAAATTGTTGTATAT
>LBNU01025217.1:17632-29361 GCA_014162995.1 Artemisia annua
AACTGAGGCAGAGTATGTGGCTGCTGCAAGTTGCTGTGCTCAAGTTCTATGGCTTCAAAACCAACTTTTGGACTATGGGTACAATTTTATGAATACCATCATTTATATTGACAATAGCAGTACCATATGCATAATTAAAAATCCTGTTCAACACACTAAGACTAAACATATTGAAATTAGACATCACTTTATAAGAGATTGTTATGAGAAAAAGTTAATTCAAGTTGTCAAAATACATACTGATGACAACTATTCTGATTTATTAACAAAAGGGCTTGATGCGGGAAGGTTTCAGTACTTGGTAATAGGTATTGGAATGCTTAATCCATAAAATTTTGATGTCTAATGGTCTTTAGTGTTGAGGGGAGGTTTTTGGTACTAAAATTGTTGTATATGTTTGTATATGTTTTGTATATTGTTTGTCCACTAACTTTTACGCAGCGGATAAAGATATCAGTGGAAACTCAATTACAAACAGTGGTAAATTTTGCTCACACATTGGAAAAGGAAAAACAGTGTAACTTTATTAATTCAACTATAAAAGAGTTACATTGCACAGAAAGAGAGTAAAAACATCAAAACACCAAAACACAAAATCCTAAAAACCTACACCTTACACCAGCTACTCCATTGGATTCTTGCCCTTTCCCTTGTAGGCATGCTTGGGCTTGTGGACTTTCTTTGAATTCTGCATCTCCAACCATCTTGGACTTGGAAGACATAGCACTTGCTTTGGAGGCTTTGGGAGTCTTGCAGGCTTCTCTGGAGCTGGTACAGTCTTCATCTTGGATAGTGCATATTCTAAAGCCTGAGACAGAGCCCTTGGTAACTCCTTGGACAAGGTGTATGTCTCATCATCATCAGAGGAACTGGAGTCAAAGACATAGGATGGTGGAGTAGGCAAATCATCAGAAGCTTCAGGTGTTTCAATCTTTCTCTTAGGCTTCTTGGAAGATGAGCTTGTAGCACAAGGTGGAAAGTAATTAGCCCACCCTGATGCCTCTGAAGATGAATCAGAAGACATGTAAATTTCTTCCTCTGAAGAAGAATTAGAGGAGATATAAACAATGTTTGGGAGGTTGCTCATGGTGATTTTAGGATTTGGTAAAAAGATAGAAAGTGTTTGGTGATGATTATTGGTAATACGAGCCCCTTTATATAGGCAAAGTCAATCTCAAGGGATAGTTAAGAGAGGTATTTACTCTTACCTATTTTGGTAGGTTGAGGAGTAAATATGGATATTATTTACTATATCGGGTTGACTTTGGGGAGATATTTGTAACAGTGGCTTGGTTAAAAAGTAACTTTGGTTAAAAACACTTTGGTTGTGCATAATTGGTTTATACTAACATGTGCAGGTCTCTAACCAATTTTTGCTGGGAGTTGATCATAAAAGGTGTGTAACAGAGACACACAACAAATGGTTATTGATTCACCATGTCTAATCAACATAAGAATCAACTAGTCCCGACCAAACGGCTACTGGTAAAGACTTAACAAATCCGTTTATGGTTGATAGTTTACCAAAAACTATATGGTCATCAACTCACCATATTCCAAGTGATTAAGAGTTGGCTAGTCCATAGCAAACGGCTCATGGTAAAGACATATCAAATCCGTTGATAGCTGGTAGTTTGCTAAAAACTATGAAAAGAGCAGTGCCTTTAACCTATATTTTCTTTTACCACTGCTTATGAAAATTTTTGTGAAAAGTTACCACTGCTAGTTCACAGTTACTACTGCCAGTGTAATTTTTACCACTGTTGAACTAGCCGTTATAACTGTTGGGTCAGTAACTATATTTTTATCTAGCCGTTGAGAGTAAACCATTTTGTCCTTACTTATAGGGTGAATTTTTAGAAGATTATCTACTTACTTAATTTTAATTTATTCTTTTCTTTAAGATCAATCTTTTCCAAAGATAATCTTTCTTGCGCAAAATTCTCAAACCTAACAGTATAAATCATTTTCTCTCAATAGGCGTATTCTACATTCAATTCCTACCCACACAATCATACTATTCTCAAAAGATACACCATGGCATCATTACACTTTGCAGATGAGCACAACCAAATGGCCTACTTGCAGAAGTCAAACGAAAAGAGTGGCCCTGTTTTTCATCAGATTGTGGATTTTCTCAATACCAATCAAATAAGGTATGCTTTAACTCTAAACCCCACAATCTATATCTCTCAAATCAAACAGTTTTGGAACTCTGTAGAGTCCATCACCATTAAAGATGGAGACACACATGAAACTGTGGATACTCTTAGAGCCACAGTGGATGGGGTAACTACTGATGTTACTGAATCATCCTTGAGGAGAATTCTCCAATTGGATGATCTCAATGGTATCATCACATTGCCCAATCCAGAAATTCATAAACATCTCTCAACAATGGGGTATGATACATCTGACAAAAAGGTTACTTTTAAAAAGGGATGTTTTTGCCCCCATTGGAGATTTTTCATTCATACTCTCTTGCATTGCCTAAGTCCTAAGAAAACATCTTATGAACAATTCAGTTCAACTATGGCTTATCCTTTGGTTTGTTTAGCCACAGATAGGAATTTTAACTTTTCAAAGTTTATTTTTAACAGTATGAAAGGCAATGTAAAGAGTCCATATAAATTTTTGATATATCCAAGGTTTGTACAAGCAGTGCTAAATGAATTTCCACTGCAACCCCACAAAAGAATTTACAAAACCCCCTGTCTTAAGCCCAAAGTTTTTCAAAATATGGATAAGGCTTCAGATGGATGGAATGGGGAATTTAAATCACTTTTTTCCTGAAATGCTTGCTAAGATTGCACAGGTACAGGGTGAAGGTGCAACAACCCCAGTTGTACCCTAACACACACCTACTATTATAGTTCCACCTATCCATTACACCCCACCAGTTACTAACACATATGTGAGGAGGCAAAAACAGCCAACTCCTCCCATTACAACATTGCATGTCCCTGAATCTTTTGGTTTAGGAACAAGCAGTGGTGGTTCCAGGCTTCAACCTAGTCCAACTAGGGTAGAGACTGAACCTATGCCCCATGATTCACCTCTCCCAACAGGTAACACAGTTGGAAGTGTTGAGGGCAGTAGGCAACCTATTGAATTGATGGAACTTTGTACAAAGTTAGCAAAACAGGTTGAGTCTTTGGAGAAGGATCTTGCACAGACAAAGGAGCAACATGCCAAAGATCTTAAAAGTTTGCAAGCAGAGATTCTGACCTTGAAGGAAGAGGTGCAGGGGTTCAAGAAGAAAAGAACTGCAAAGATTGTGCTCTCATCTCCTTCCTCACCTCATGATGATGACTCAAAAGATTTTAGTGCAGATATGGGTAATTTTCCCAAACAGGGGAGGAAATCACATGCTGAGTTTAAGGGGAGGAAAATTGATTTTAAAGATGAAGATGATGCTGATTTTGATTTTGGCATCTCAGACTTGAGATTTGATGAACGGTTAAATGAAGATACAACTGAGTTAGTAGGTTCAGATGTTCAGATCATACCTGAACATATTTTGGATACAGCTACAAGTCAAGCACAACATGTTGTTTCCACTGCAGAGCAAGTTTCTCCCACTGCTGATATTTCCACTGATGTTCAGATAGTTTCAACTGCAGGTCAAAATGTTTCCACTGCAGAGGAAGGAATTGAAAGAATTGAAAGAATTAGAAAGGAGAAAGGAAAAGCAGTTATGACAAGTGAAGAAACTGAGCAACCAAGGAAGATTTCAGCAAGAGAACAAGCTCAGATAGATCATGATGCTGAAGTTTCAAGAAAAATACAAGAGGATGAAGCTGCAAACAAGAAAAGACAAGATGAGTTAGACATTGAAAGCTTCATGGAGGCTAAAAGGTTGAACAAATTGGAAACAGTTGCTCCTATTCCAATTTTCACTGTTCCACCTACAGTACTCAAAGAGAAAACTGCAAAGTTCACATATGTGCCAATTGAAGATGAAATTCAGTGGATGATTGATAATGATCCAGTTATCAAGAAGAAGGCTATTGAACTAATTGCAGATAGGACTTTAACTGAAGAACAAAGGTCAGCTCAACTATCTGACTTTATTGTAATGAAGAATGAACAAGCACTTCAAAAGGTAATAGGTAGAGTCAGAAAAAGTCAAAAGAAGCCAAGACAACCAACAAAGGCACAGGTTATTGCAGAGATGAAGACTTATTGTTGTCATGTTGGTAGTTGGAAAAAGTCTCAGTTTAAAGGAATGTCACATGATCAGATTGAAGGGATCTATTACAGAGTCAAGAGACAAGATAGTGATTTTATCCCAATGAATTCTGAAGAGGAAGACAGAAGATTTCCTAACTTCAAAAAGAAAGCTACAGCTTCTGAAGAGCAAACCACTAAGAAGACAAGATTTGCTCAAGAACAAGAATTCCAATCTGAGAAACTCACAGAAGATCAGCTGAGTGCTATGATAGTGATAGAAGAAGAAGACTTTTATCCAGATCCTTTGCAAGTTAGACATCCTATTGTTGATTGGGAAGTTTACACAGCTAACAATTTTTCTTCAACATGGAAGATTACAAGATTAGGTGGTGAAACTTCATCCTTCATTCAGTTTGAAGATCTGATTAAAGCTTGTGATAGAAATGATCTTGACATGCTTTGGAAGTTGGTTCAAGAAAGATTCAAGGCTGATAATCTTAAAGATGTGAAGGAAATGCAGCTATGGGTTGATCTAAGGAGACTTTATGAACCGGATTCTAATGATAGGTACTGGAAGTTTGAAGCTATAGGTATGGAAACTACATGGACATATTATGATTCATGTGAGGTTCATCATGTTTCTACAAAAGCTGGAGTGGATGCATTCATGTTTGCAGAAAAGGAATATCCACTCAGAGCTGGAACTCTCACTGCAATGTTGTCAACACAAATTAGAGTTCATGAAGACACTGAGAAGGTTAGAGCTTTGATACAGAAGATACAAGATCAGTGTTCAAGAGCTATCCAGGCCTTAAGAAGAAAATGAAGTGTTTGGAAGAATTCCCCATATCCTCACATATGCTGATTAATTGAAGAAACTTATTGATTTGCAGAGAAATCATAAGTTTAGGGGAGGATTGTTGGGAATTATACTAATAGTTACCACGGCTAAGTATGGAGGTAACCACTGTTGAAGAATGCACTAGCAGTGGAAACACATTACCACTGCTATTAGGATAACTGTTTGTAATCGTGTATTGATAAGTATAGAATAGATCTTGTGTATATTCTATTTAGTTATGATTATACTTATCTTGTAAAGGACTCCTTTGTGCTATAAAAGGAGGTCCTAGGTTAATGTTCTACATACGTATCTTTTAGAGAGCTTCAAAGTGTAACCCTAGTGATAAGCAAGATCACTCGTATTATTATCATTAATAATATTGAAGCTTAAAGTTTGGTTAAACCTTTGTGTTCATTACATAAATTTGTTCTCACTTACAATACAACTCATATACAATCTTCTAAGTGTTAACAAGTAAATTCCGCGTGCTTGTTAGTATTACTCAAAGTATCACTCTAACACAAGGCGTGTGTTTAGATCCATCAATGATGACTTGGAAAAGATGGATATAAAGTGGCATATTGCACTTCTTAGCATGAGGGCTAAGAAATTTTATAAAAAGACTGGAAAGCCGATTACCATTAATGGTAATGAGATTGCAGGATTTGATAAGAAAAAAGTGGAATGTTTCAACTATCACAAGTTGGGACATTTTGCTAGAGAGTGCAGAAGACCTATGAAGCAGGATAACAGGTCTACTTGGTACAAGCAGAAGAAGGAACCAACTATGGAAGAACCAAAGGCTATGCTGGCAATTGATGGTGCTAGCTATGATTGGAGTTTCATGGCTGATGATGAAGAAGAAGGACCCCCAGATGCTGCTTTTCTTGCCACAGAACTTGCTCTCATGGCTTTCTCTGACTCTGAGGTACAAATTAATGAAAGTTGCTCTAAATCTTGTAAAGCTTTTAGAGAATGTGAAAGACTTAGTGAACTTCTAGAGAGTCAAAGCACAGAGTTGTTAGCTTCTAATTATAATTTGGCTAATCATAAAAGAGGCATAGCTGTGTTAGAAAAGCAATTAGAACATTACAGAGAAAATGAGTCTAAGTATAATGATGATATTGCAGTTTTAAAAAGAGACTTAGACCATAAGATAGCTGTAAATGAGGCATTTAGAGATGAGCTTGAGAAACTAAAGAAGATGAATGAAAATGTAAATATAACTGTTGATACTTTAGCTTATCAGTCTAAGTCAATTGATAAAATTTGGGAAGCACAAGTAGTGAGTAAGGCTAAATCAGGTGTAGGTTACAAGACAGTTCCTCCACCACTGAGAGGTGTTCCATCACCTCCAGGGATTGACCTAGCTCATACAGGGTTAGAAGAATTTCAGGAACCCATTCTTGAATATGGCCCTCCCAAGTTTGTGAAGAGTGAGGAACAGGTTAAGCATGAATTTGATGCTTTTGAAAGAGCAAGTGATTCATCCTTAGTAGATGAAAGTGTTAAGAAAGATATAGAAACTTCTATCCCAAAAGTTGTAAATACCAATACAGAGGAACCTAGGAAACAAGCTAATCAACCTAGACCAACTGTAAGGTATGCAGAGATGTATAGGAATAAGTCACCAGCTCCTAGGGGCAACCAGAGGAGTTGGAATCATTTAAAATCTCAACAACTAGGTAGTGATTTTGTTATGAATAATAAAGCATGTTATATCTGTGGTAGCTTTGACCATTTGCATGCTAAATGTGACTATCATGTGGGAAGAAGGGAAGTTTTGGGGAGTAAAAGGGTGAATACAAACAAGTTTCAAAACAAATCTCACCCTAATACACACAGCAACATGATTCCCAGAGCAGTTCAATTAAGAAGTGGAATTAAATCTTTTTCCACTGCTAAATCTGTTAACACTGCTATTAGGAATACGATTTTTGTATAAAAAAGATTCGGTCACCCCAGATACGATTAAGCATTGTTTAGCTCGTAGTATTTATAATAGTTAGTAAAACGTAGGTTAGAAGTAGTTAGTATTCGTGGAAGAAGGACGGGTCTTTACCCACTGTATACCTGATCCACAGCCCAAGTGGCAAAAAATCATGTACATATAAATACCCTCTCCATCCTTGGAGAGGGTAAGCCTTCTCATAATCTATTTTCTTTTTTTTGGTTTTCTCTCAAGGCTTCATCCTCTTTCTCTCTCTAACTTTCTCTCTCTACATTTCTTTCTTTCTTTCTTGCTTACGAACCAAAGCACAAGGATCAATACGTGTTTTGTGCTTATCTAGTATTCTACAATTGGTATCAAGAGCCATGGTTACATTCTAGGGATTGTAGAACTTCTGGTGTATGGTTTGTTTTGGTTTCTATTAGTTTAGGGTGGTTTTACTTAGTTTTGATCTTGTTCGTGGTGATTCTTGTGTTCTTTCTTGTACTTCCTGGATTAGAGGGGTTAGATTCATCTAGTTTATCAGTTGGTTGGGCTAGATCTAACGTTTGTGAAGTGTTCGAGTAGTTTTGGAACCTTTTCTTGGCAGCGGTTTTCTCCTCGTTAAGCTTTTCTTCTCAGCGGTTAGTTTGGATTTTAGCGGTTTGTGTACAGCGGTTAGTACATCTGGTCAGCGAACATAACGTTGTACTTTGTACTGTTTCACCGGTTACCTTCCAGCGGTTTACTCTTCAGCGGTTACTCTATCAACGGTTTCTTTCTGCAGCGGTTACTTTCGTCAGCGGTTAATAGATAGCGTTTACTTAACCAGCGGTTAAATTTGTTTAGCGGTTAACTTAACAGCGGTTACTCTGTCAAACGGTTATCATAGCCAGCGGTTTAATCCAGTCAGCGGTTAGTTTGTCAGCGGTTACTTGTTAGCGGTTTAATTGTCAACGGTTAGTTATCTTAGCGGTTTTCCAAGTTGACTTTAGTAAAATCCTGAGAAAGAATCGATTTCTCGGTTTAAGTCACGTGTGTTGTAAAATCCCGTTTAAGACATAGTCATCATGACCACGGTTACATCAATTGATGATATTCAAGCTGCTGGGTCCGACATTCGACCTCCTATGCTCGACAGGACCGACTATGAGTCATGGTCACAAAGAATTCGTTTGTATTGTCAAGGCAAAGAAAATGGGGAGAACATTCTGAGATCAATTGATGAAGGGTCGTTTCAAATGGGTACTACCAGAGATGTTATCTCCACTGGTGATGATGGGACAGTCACCTTTGGAATTGACAGACCTTGTACTTACAATGATCTGAATGAAGTAGAAAAGAAACGATATGATGCCGACATTCGAGCTTCAATCATTGTGATACAAGGGCTACCAAAGGACATCTACAAACTGATTAACTTCAACACTGAGGCCAAAGCCGTTTGGGACAATGTCAAAATGTTGCTAGCTGGGTCAGAACTAACAAAGGAAGATCGTGAGTCTCAATTGTATGATGAATTCAAGAACTTTAAGATGAACCCCGGTGAAAGCATCAATGACTACTATGTCAGATTCCACAAGCTTTTGAATGACATGAGAATGATTAGAATGACAATGCCCAACATCCAACTCAACTCAAAGTTTGTCAATAACATGTCACCAGAATGGGATCGGTTTGTCACAGCTGTGAAGTTAAACAAAGGACTCAGAAACACCAACTATGAACAACTCTATGCTTATCTGCTACAACATGAGAAACATGCCATGTATGATCGTCAGCTAAGAGAGAAATTTCATCCCTCAAATGATCCTCTTGCTTTAATCTCCAGTACTCAGGGACTTAACCAATTCTCGACTGACTCAATCAATCATGCAACCACTGTTCAAGCAACACAGAATCAGTCCTCTCTTGGTCAAACCTCCATGCAATCAGCAAGTGTCAAGACTAATCCACAAGAATCTGGGAATTCTTACAAACCAACAAGTCTCACTACTGGTTCAACACTTCAGAAGCACTCTACCTCAAACCAACAATCAACTCAGAACCTCATCGAATCCACGTAATCTTGCTGTTATGGAAGATGGGCGAGTTGTGATTCAAGGAAGACAGAATGTCCTGGGAAATGTTCAGAATAGGATGGGTAATGCCAATCAAGGACAAGGAAGACAAATCAAGTGCTACAACTGTGGTGGGCTAGGTCATATTGCAAGAAACTGCACTGAACCAAAACGTCCTCAGAACTCCGACTACTTCAAAGATAAGATGCTGCTGATACAGGCACAAGAAAATGGAGTCCTATTGGATGAGGAACAACTACTATTTCTTGCGGGTGATGAAGGGAATTCCTGTGATGCTGATGTGGATGATCAACCAGTCTAGGATCTTGCTCTGAATGACCCAAACATATTCCAGGCTGAAGATTGTGATGCCTTTGATTATGATGTTGATGATGAACCTACTGCACAAACCATATTCATGGCCAAGCTTACATCTGCAGTCACATCGCCACACCAATCGGGAACTTCCAAATCATCCATCATTTCTGAGGTCGTACAAATCGCCCTGTGGTATTTGGACTCAGGCTGCTCAAAACATATGACTGTAGATCGCTCGCGGCTCAGAAATTTTGTGAAAAAGTTTATCGGGACTGTTAGATTCGGGAATGATCATTTTGGTGCTATAATGGGTTATGGAGATTATGTGGTTAGCGACAGCGTAATTTCAAGAGTATATTATGTAGAAGGGCTTGGGCACAATTTGTTCTCCGTTGGTCAATTTTGTGATTCAGATCTTGAAGTAGCCTTCAGAAAACACACATGTTATGTTAGAAGATTGGACGATGTGGATCTTCTGAAAGGCAGACGTGGCTCAAACCTCTACACTATATCCATTGAAGATATGATGAAGTCATCACCAATCTGTCTACTATCTAAGGCTTCCAAGAACAAGTCATGGTTGTGGCATCGTCGTTTGAACCATTTGAACTTCGGTACCATCAATGAACTCACACGTAAAGACCTTGTTCGAGGAATGCCCAGGCTAAAGTATGAAAAAGATCATCTATATTCCGCTTGTCAGCTTGGTAAAAGCAAGAAGCATACTCATAAACCCAAACTATCAACACCATTATGGAAGTTCTTCATACCCTTCACATGGACCTTTGTGGTCCAATGAGAGTGCAAAGCATATTTGGGAAGAGATATGTGTTAGTGATCGTTGATGACTACTCTCGCTTTACATGGGTTAAATTCCTCAGATCCAAGGACGAAACACCTGAAATCATCATCAAACTAATCAAGCAGCTGCAAGTTGGACTCAATAAAACTGTCAGATTCGTCCGCACAGATAATGGAACTGAGTTTTTCAATCACCAACTTACTCAGTTTTATGAAGATCTGGGAATTAGTCATCAAAGGAGTATACCTCAAACACCTCAGCAGAACGGAGTCGTTGAAAGACGAAACCGTACACTTGTAGAGGCCACACGAACTATGCTAATTTTCTCTAAAGCTCCTATGTTCCTCTGGGGAGAGGCAATTGCAACTGCTTGTTACACTCAGAACCGATCACTGATACATCCTCTTCACTGCAAAACCCCTTATGAGCTGGTGCATGAAAGAAAACCCAATCTCTCTTTCCTTCGAGTCTTTGGTGCTTTATGTTACCCAACCAACGATAACGAAGATCTGGGAAAACTCAAGGCAAAAGCTGATATTAGAATTTTTGTTGGCTACGCACCAAACAAGAAAGGTTATCGAATCTACAACAAAAGAACCCGACAAATCATGGAAACTATCCATGTCACGTTTGATGAGCTGACCGAGCAAACAGTTCCTGAATACTTCAGTTCAGGACCCGCATCTAATCTTTGGACGCTGGACTCAATTAGTTCAGGACTTGTACCTCCTCCACCACTGATGGTCCTTTCTGTGCCACCCTACTGGTGGGATCTGAAGAAATGTTTGATCCAATGTTTGGATGATATTTTGAGCCCAACAGAAAATCAAACCAGAAAACAAGTTCATACGTCCTGATGCTGCGCTAATGATGTCCGTCAACCTACCAAACGGGCCTTCCATCCCCATCTTCTCTTATTCAGAATGCTCCATCATCACAGTCATACCAATCACATAGTAATCTTCTTTAATTCCCAAGACAAGCATCTGATAACTCATTTGAAAGTGAATCCCTTTTGCTCAACCGCTTGATGGAACCTTTTGTCAACAATTTGCCCTGAACCATCTACTGTTTGGCAACCTCTTCAGATAATTATACACTGCTCGACATCAGTTCCCAGTCATCAACTTCATGAGCATATCAGGAAAATGGACAAACGATCACCCAATGACTAACATCATTGGTAATCACCATCTCGGCCAGTATCTACACCGTGTCCTAGGGTGTAGTAACTTTTGATGTATTCAAAACCAATCCCTTAAAATGAATTATTTTAGGATTCTTCTGAAAAGAGCACTAGATAATTACTAATCATATGGTCGGTCATAGTTATGAGAACAGAACTTCCAATCATTTCTCTAGTTTAGGTATTATCTACGGATTTACTAATCTCATTCTTGGGTGTAGTCTAGAACATTAATTCATTTTGGTACTTGTGAATAACAGAGAAAAATTGTTTTTTCTTTTTTTTAAGTGATTATTATTGTTTTGGAGCTTGCTCAGACTCAGCATTTTTCACAACATAGCTTTTAGCTTATCTTTGTTATATGACTCAGACTTTATCTATCTTGAAAAAGATCCATTTTGTATCAATTTATTGGT
>LBNU01025217.1:30823-48951 GCA_014162995.1 Artemisia annua
TACATCGATCTCCTCTACAGAAGCTGAATACATTGCCATGTCATCTTGTTGTGCTCAAATCCTTTGGATGAGATCTCAACTATCAGACTATGGGTTCGAATACAATAAAGTTCCAATGTACTGTGATAACAAAAGCGTCATTGCTCTTTGCTGCAACAACGTCCAGCACTCAAGATCAAAGCACATTGATATTCGACATCATTTCATCAGAGAACAAGTGGAAAAGGCAATCGTGGAACTTTACTTTGTGAGGACGGAATTTCAGCTGGCTGATATCTTCACTAAGGCACTTCCTAAAGAACGGTTTCAATTCATTCTTCCGCGTCTTGGAATGAAGAGTATCACCCCTGAGTCACTCAAAAGTCTTCAGGAGGACAATGAAGAGTAATGGATTCACTTCACATATCCTTGTACATATCCTATGTTAGAAAACAAAAATACAAAAATATAAAACCAAGAAAAACCATAAAAATCTGAAAAATACAAAATACCAAAAATAGTTTGCCTAAATGATGGTTTGCTATTACTTTAGATAGCAACCCGGTCTTCAAAAAATGAGGAAAACGCGTCACCATTTTGACACCATTAAGACGATGGTTCCTAACAACGGATAAATCTCATCCGGGCATGGATTACTTTACATCCGTGCACATCCAAAATGTTGTACGCTTCAGTGCAACCTTTCTTGAAAAAGAAGAGAAGTCTTCTTTCATCCCAAAATCTCTTTCTTCTAAAATTCTTCAGGAGAGATTTTGTGGTTTACAAGGTGACTATCGGACTTAAATTTTCTCAAATACATTACCGCTCAACTTAATGACTACTAAACGTTAAATTGAAAACGGGTCATTAATTGAGGGGGAGCGTATTTGCTCAAAATTTCTGCACCTTTAAAAACTTTGTGCACCAGCAGCAGTGATCAACAAAAAGTGTCTCAAAGTCAGTAAACGTTTAAACTTTTATCACATTTTCTCCAAAGTTTTCTCTAAAAGCATTTAAATCAATTGGGATCACAAAATCTCAAAAGATTTGAAATTTCATGAACGGTGGAGAGAATGTGATTTAAATATGAAATCTGATTTAAATGTGATGTTTTTGGACTCAAAAGGATGTTTTTGGACTAAAAAGGTTCGCTCTCCCGTATGTGCTAAAATTTTTGGAGTCTTTGAATGTTAATCAAAGCACATATTGAGGGGGAGCAAGTGATTAAATGGTGAATAAATGATCTCAAATGAAAGCTCACCCGTATGTGCCAAAGTTTTAAAACTTTCAAATTGAATCAATCAATGTGCACATATTGAGGGGGAGCAAGTGGCTAAGAGTCTTTCACGTGTTTTTACAATAATAAGTAGAAACCGTGAATCGATTATGACTCAGATTTGACTCATGAATTGACGAAACACAAAACATCGTGAATCGAAAAGACTAGTCCTGGCCGGGTAATAATTTCAAGCTGGTCTAACCAGTGATGTAAACGTGTCTCGAAGAGGACTGGTCTAAGTAGAAAGTACCGTTTCGAGAAACTCTTCTTAGATGTATACTTTGACGGGTCTAACTTCTTTTTTAAGGAATGTTAACAACTTCAAGTTAGTTATTAGGGCTAGTTATCACCTAAAAGCTGATAATGGATCCCTTTAACTAAGGAACGTAAACGTGTCCCTAGGGTATATGTCTATTTAGAGTAGATCAATTCAAATAAGTGCAACTCACCCCGACATGTGTAAATTCCTTTCTTAAACCTATGAGCACATGTTAAGGGGGAGCATTTGAAAAATGATAAACTCTCAAAGTATTAACAAAATGTGTTTCTTAATCATAAACACTTTGAGATAATTTTCAATGATTTGGTTATATGGCGATTGTGGAAAAATACCAAAAGACTGACCACTTTATTTTAATGCATGAAGTTATAAGGATGGTAAGGTTAGGTATATGTTCCCATGATCCACCAGAACCGGAGGGATCTTCCCAGGGACAATCCAATAGATAGATTAGAAGTCCTTAGGAATGATTGGAAAAAAAAAAGGAGAAAAGTGAGAAAGGGAAGAGTGCCGACTGAGATTGAGCTAGGACTGGAACAAACCCAACAAGGTTCTAGTAATGAAGTCTCGGTAAGCACTGAAGGGGTTGAAGAATTAAAAAAGAAATGAAATGAGAAAGGGTGAAAAGAAATAGCCCTCCATTTATTCAACCTAAGGGCAGAAACCGGGTTCAATTCATATGCTACTGATTGTTACCAAGGTAACATCAGTATTGAAGAAAAGACGTCATGGACCCAGTGACGCACTGCACTAAACCTTCAAACCACTCAAGTTCTCTTAAAAGAGCTTGTTTCATTCTCACGGGGAACCGGTGTAAACTATCGACTTGTCTCTTAGAGCTAGTTGATATTGAAACAGGAGACCCCTCCCTAGTCTCCGAATTGGATAACCAATGTGCACTTATCGAGTCTAGAGCCAAGAGATGCATCAAAAGATCTCATAGGAACACTTGATACTTCTACACTGGTTGTTCAACATTAAGGACACCAGATGTAATATTTTGAGTCCTATGCAGATCTTAGCAATCTGCCAAGAACACTTATGAGGGAACATACATAAGTATTTCCCAATGATTGAGTGGAAACTCCTGCCAGGGTCAACATCAAACAGCCCTGACAGCAGGTCACTTCGGTAATCTCTTGTGGATTACGCTTAGTGTGTACGGTGGTGTTCCAAAAGGTCTACATTCGTGGGGTGATCTCCAACGACTCACCTAATCGTTGGTGTACTTCGGTATGTCAGTGAAAGCCCTTTTGGGGGCATCCGATTAGGAACGGCCTTGGTAAGGATTAGAGAAAGTCTTTACACTATGCTGTTGACGATCTCGAAGTCCGAACTTGTAAGTGCCGGTATGTTTATTACTAACCAAGTTTTATGCAGCTCAACATACCAAACTTATCATGTTCACCACCATCACTCTAGTTTCANCTGTTGACGATCTCGAAGTCCAAACTTGTAAGTGCCGGTATGTTTATTACTAACCAAGTGTTATGCAGCTCAACATACCAAACTTATCATGTTCACCACTATCACTCTAGTTCCACATACTCATACCTACATCGAAAAGGAGCCGTCAGAACTTGCCAACCATGGAGATCTACTCAACTAAGATGTATGAGCATGTTGGAAAGGCATATTCCCACCAAAGACTAAGAAGTTGACGATTGATGCTGATTGCAGAAAAGATGCTGATTCATCATCTCATGCTTACGCTTACACTTCAACTTCAAATCTAAAGATATCATGATCAAGTAATGGGCTTCTACTATGCTTCCACAACTCTGATGCAGAAGATCATGACCCAGAAAAGTGTAAGCATGACAACACAAAGATAATCACAACATCACAAAGAGACACTTCCACTCAAAGATGACTTGAAGCTAATTATTTGAATGATGAGCAAAAGAGCAAAGTCAAAGATCATCCTATACATCAAGGAAGTCATCTTGAGTCGTTTATCAATGAAGAATCAACAACTACGAGCTACAAAAGAATCTACAAAGATCTCAATGCAAGAATTCAAGATTAATTTCGGGGTGACCTCCCTTAGGGGGAGATTGTTAGGAATACGATTTTTGTATAAGAAAGATTCGGTCACCCCAGATACGATTAAGCATTGTTTAGCTCGTAGTATTTATAATAGTTAGTAAAACGTAGGTTAGAAGTAGTTAGTATTCGTGGAAGAAGGACGGGTCTTTACCCACTGTATACCTGATCCACAGCCCAAGTGGCAAAAACTCATGTACATATAAATACCCTCTCCATCCTTGGAGAGGGTAAGCCTTCTCATAATCTATTTTCTTTTTTTTTTGGTTTTCTCTCAAGGCTTCATCCTCTTTCTCTCTCTAACTTTCTCTCTCTACATTTCTTTCTTTCATTATTGCTTACGAACCAAACCACAAGGATCAATACGTGTTTTATGCTTATCTAGTATTCTACAACTGCTTACCCTAAGACACCTATTTTAAGTGCAAAACCAAAAACATCTTTTGCTAAATCTGCACAAACAGGAAAAGGGACCTTTTATGAGAAAAAGATTGTTTTTAACCAACACTGGGTTCTTAAAGCAAAGATTTCTAAATCAGCAGTTTCCACTGCATAGCCAAAAACAGGGTTAATATGGGGAATGCTGTGAAGGCCTCAGCACGTTGGGAATGGAAACCAAAAGGAACGAACTCCTCAACCAATCCCAATGGTGTATCAATGACCTTTGATAGATTTAACTATATTGATACACGAGGCAGATCCAAGTCAATCATGGCCTGTGTCTCCAAAAGAAACTAACTCCTTTATTTTATGTGCAGGAACATCCAAAGACCAAAAGAACAGATCAAGGCTATACAGACAGTGGATGTTCAAGGCATATGACTGGCAACAAGTCCTATCTCTCAAATTTTGAACCTTATGATGGACAATTTGTCAGCTTTGGAGGTGGAGTTGGTGGAAAAGATACTGGTAAAGGTATTATCAAGACTGGTAACTTGGATTTGGAACCTGTGTACTATGTAAAAGAGCTTAAGTACAATCTCTTTAGTGTGTCAGAGATGCGTGACAAGAAAAACAAAGTTCTTTTTATTGATGATGTATGTTTTGTCCTTTCTAAGGATTATAAGTTGCCTGATGAAAGTCAGATTCTACTTAAAATTCCTAGAAAAGGAAACTTATACAGCTTTGATATGAAGAACATTGTGGCTATAGATGATTTTGCTTGCTTTATTGCAAAGGCCACAGTGGATGAATCCATGTTATGGCACAGAAGACTTGGTCACATAAATTTCAAAACCATAAATAAAATTGTTAAAGATGGTTTGGTAAAAGGCTTGCCTCAGAAAAGATTTGAAAATGACCAAACCTGTGTTGCTTGTCTCAAAGGCAAACAACACAGAGCTTCTTGCAAAACAAAGGTTGTTAACTCTATTGCTCACCCACTTTATATGTTGCATATGGACTTGTTTAGTCCTACATCTGTGAGTAGCATAAATCTTAAGAAATATTGTCTTGTTGTGACTGATGATTTTAGTAGGTTTACATAGGTTTTCTTTCTTAGAACTAAGGATGAGACAACTGGCATTCTTAAGACCTTTATAACTGAAATAGAAAACCAAAATGATAAGAAAGTTAAAATCATCAGGTGTGACAATGGGACAGAGTTTAAAAATAGAGTTATGGATGATTTTTGCAGAGAAAAAGGTATTAAAAGAGAATTTAGTGTAGCTAGAACTCCTCAACAAAATGGTGTAGCTGAGAGGAGAAATAGAACACTAATAGAGGCTGCTAGAACCATGTTGGCTGATTCAAAATTGTCAATCACTTTTTGGGCTGAAGCAGTTAACACTGCTTGTTATGTGCAGAACAGGGTTTTAGTGGTAAAAACAAAGAACAGGACACCTTATGAGTTATTTAGAGGTAGACCACATATCCTAGATTTCATGAGACCATTTGGATGTCATGTCACTATTCTCAATACCATAGATCATCTGGGTAAATTTGATGGGAAATCAGATGAAGGGTATTTTGTTGGGTACTCCATGATTAGTAAAGCCTTTAGAGTACACAACATAAGGACCCAAAAGATTGAAGAAAATCTGCATGTTGAGTTTCTAGAAAATAGACCTAATGTTGCAGGAACAGGTCCAGAATGGTTGTTTGATCTTGATACTCTAACCCATACCATGAATTATGTACCTATCTCTACATGTACAAATACTAATGATTTTGCAGGTTCAGAAGAGTTTGTTGATGATGATGAACCAAGCAAGGATCAAGAGGATGATCAAGATCAAATTATCTTGCCAATTTGGGACCATCATTTGATGATGATGAACCAAGCAAGGATCAAGAGGATGACCAAGACACCTTATGTCAATTTGGGAACCAAGCAAGGATCAATTTGATGTTTGAAATCTGAAGAGTTAGACTTATATATGTCATCTTCGTGATGCTATCATTCGATACAGTCTCATCTGATCAGCTCTTTTCTTTGCCCGCGAAAGGAATACCCACCTAATCCTACATCTTCCTTTGAATATCTTTTAAGGAGATACGATTGTCATCTGTTGTGTTCGGTATGTAATTCTTTTGATGTGAATTCTGTGTTCGTTGAAATTCTTTAAGTCTGAATTTGTGCGAGTTAAACTACTCCTTTTTCTGTTCGTAGTTTGGTGCACCTTCGCTTTGTCGAATATCCGCGATTAGTGAGACCTTAGGTTCATTCTACCTATACGTTACTCTGTTTCGTTCGTTAGATATCTGGGTAAGTTTGGATTCTCGAATTGCATTCTGTTGGCCTCTGTTAAAAATCTTTTGCTCCTCGTATAACTCTTTACTGTTTGATATAGTTATTCGATTTGAAGTTTTTCGTATCACATATGATATTTTGAGAATATTCACCTACTATCCGCTATATGTTGCATTGGCTTTTGTGACCAAATTAAACAAAATTGAATCCTTCTGAGGAATCTGAACCCAATTTGTCTTGATTAAGTCATGAGAAACTATTTTATTTTGAAAGATCCTCTTTGGAAGAACCTCCCCGAGCGTGAGGATAATTGTGACAACCTTTTGCGATTTGCTACGATTCTTTCTATATTTGCGACTTCAAATTTCGAGGACGAAATTTTTCTTTTAGACGGGAAGAGCTGTAAAACCCGAAAATTTTAAACGCGTAAAATACCCAAAATACCCCTCTAATTTTAAACTTTTGAAAAGACGTTTTATAATCTAAGACATTAACTACGATTATAATATAAGTAATTAAAACTTTATATACATGACCAATAAACGTTAAACGATTAATAAAACCTACGATAAATAAAAGGCACATTATATGTCACACGTTTAAAAGGTTGCTTGGACCGATACCCTTTTTGTAATATGTGACACACGTTAAAATCGAATTAAGGAAACATAATTGTGATAAAAATTTATTAACCAATCACCATAAAATTCAGATCACACTCCCAATTACCATCAAAAGTTTCGGCTAAATCTCACCTTAATGGAATCAATTACCAAGACTTGCCTAGTTTAAGAATCTCTATCTTATTTTATTATTAACTGATATACACTCCCATATTTTCTCCCATTTGTTCCATGCGTATATTTGAAAACAAACAACAAACTGACCTACATCTTCTTCCATTATTTTCCATATGTAATCTTTGAGAATAAACATACACCTATCCTATTTGGTTTCATGCGAACACCTTGAAAACAAAACATAAATATATTCTCGTGTCTGCTAAATAAAGAAGAGAAGGGAATAGCAGTTATGGGGGTCGTGTTTAACATCTTAGAGTCCTATTCGTGGCTGTCTTGGTGGCTCTTGAAGCGTTGGTGAGATCACGATGTGTCGGAATTGAGGGTTGTACGTTTGGCTGTTGTACGTCGGGTTTCGAGTTGATCATACCTCGCTTATATTACTGATGTAGTATTCGAATTGGTTTTCTTCTTTCAGTCGATCAAGGTATATTACCTTCGTTTTGTTTTTGTTCTTGTTTCTCTCGACCATGATATATATACGTAAACATGTAACCAAAACTAAGCTATGAATCGAACATATAGAAATACAAATGAAATGAGAAATTTTATTACATAAAATGATAGAAGAAGCGCAAGATATAATGATAGAAAATGTATTCGTTGATCTTGTTTAAGGCCTGAAAACGTGTGCATGTTAACATGGGTCGGTTACATATTTGTAGTACTCAATCTGAATTTAAGAAAGGGATTAAATATGTGTTTGGCATGGTCATACAAACTATAATAAGGAACTCTTATTTTTTCTAAAGATAAACATGTATATATGAATGTATGTTTTCTATTCGTATCAACGAAGGTATATGTGTAGGTGTCGTATATATAAATATAGGCCGTGTGTATATGAGTAAAGTGGAATGACGTCGGGTTATAAACGGGTTTACATGATTTAATAAAATCTTGGGTCGTCGCGGCATATATATTAATATCGTGGGTACATTAACAAATTATATAAAATTATAACGATGGGGTCTAAAATTATTATCTTATTATAAAATAAACTGTAAAATAATTTTAGTTAACTTTTAATATTTAATTTTGAAAATTTACACTTTAGACCCTATACTTTGCAATAATTATATTTTAATCCTAAACCATGATAAATTGTCATAATTAACCCTAATCCATAATATTTATCATTCTGAGTACTTTAACTTAATAAAATGTTAACCGTAACCATAAGTGATTAATTTCATTAAAATAGAAACATGCTACAAATGAAAAGTTACTATTTTTGGAAAGCTGCTATAAAATAAAAGTGAAAAAAATAGAAGGCCGACTAAAATGAAAAATCTGATTTAAACTAAGTTATTAATAATAAGACGATCATGAATTCATGTAGATTTACTGAAGAAGAAGTTTGCTTTCGATCCTTATGTTTCTGTTATATTTGCACTTGCGGTTTAAGGTACAGATATTTCTTACTCTTCCAGTAAGAGTGCACACTTCCTCTCTCTTGACTTTGTCTTTGATTTGTTATCGTATTATGATTCCGTTTGATCTTGATTATGATCCTTCGTACTTGGCTCTATGATTGATGTGCTTCACCAGTATTTGCGATCCTATTGTTATTCGTTTGAACTCGTATGATCCGTTCGATAACCTTTTGTGACCTTAACCTTTGAACCTTTGTGAGACTTTGGATACTCTTTGGGATATTGTAACGGGAGATTAAACCCTTGTGAGACTTTGAATGTTCTTTTGGGATAATATATCGGGAGGTGAAATTTCTTTTCTTAATTATGATATGGAAACATTTAAAGGAGAAACTATTTTATAACGGCACTTTTAATATGATTTAAGATCACTTATCTATGGGATTTTTATAAATTCATAAAGACCACTTTTAAAGAACATTTTATGCAAACCTTTATTAAAGATCATTTTTATGAATGCCATCTTTTGGAAGATCTTTTCTAAATGAAACCTTGTTATAAACCTTTTTAAATGGGATTGTACTACGAACCTTTTTAAACAAGTGATAGGAACCTGCTAAATTGAACTTTTGTTTTGAACTCTCATTATGACCTTTTGATTTATGAACTATGGGACTTTGGAACTTGGAATAGTGAACCTTGTGGATTGGGAACTTTGGCTTTGACCTCTCCATTTTGACCCATTGATATTACATCTTTGATTGATCCTTTGACATTGACCTTTGATAATGAACCTTTGATATTGAACCTTTGATACTGAACCTTTGATACTGAACCTTTGATATTGAACCTTGACTACATGACCCTTTAGTATTTACCCAGGTATTACTTGTTGTGGAGTAGCCACAACCGTAGCATTGATGCACCAATGTTTATGTACTCTAGTGGGGCTGGAGAGATGTCCCCCACCTTCCCTAATTTGTTATTGACTACTGCTATGATTATGATTTGTTTGCAGGGGCGTATGGATGCATCCTAGATTTGATTGATTGATTGATTGATTGTTTGATTGAGACTACTATATTGACTACATGGTTATATATTACATTGTTTGGTGACTAGGTATGCGTGCATTGCAACCCCTCACATATTGGGAGTTGATCACTCCATATTGGGTTACTATTGGATTGGATTGTATATTGATTGGGCCTGGGGTAAAATACTGATTCTACATACATTACATCTTACACTTAACCTTGATATCTTTTAATTACCCATATGACGCCATATGTAATCCATCTTCATATTCCTTTGATTATTCCTAACTCTATTGTATTGCTTTGTTATTTGTTGATATCTGTTCACTGAGCTTTTTATGCTCAGCCGCTTTCTTTTCCATGCGGCAGGTTTAGTAGGAAGCTGGGTTGTGGATGAGAGATCTTATTTTGGGCTTAGAAGACTTCACCCTGATTAGCTACTGGCTGGACTTAGAGATGATTAGAAGTAATTGATGATGGGCTTAGTATATTGTATTTGGGCTTAGTATATTGTATTTGGGCTTAGTTCATTAGTGTTGCCTTTTGTATTTTGTATTTTGTTTAGTTTTCTTTTGTAAACTTTGTTTGGTAATGTATCTCCGTTTCGCTTGTGTTCTGATTTGACTCCATAATGTTACACTNGGGCTTAGTATATTGTATTTGGGCTTAGTATATTGTATTTGGGCTTAGTTCATTAGTGTTGCCTTTTGTATTTTGTATTTTGTTTAGTTTTCTTTTGTAACCTTTGTAAACTTTGTTTGGTAATGTATCTCCGTTTCGCTTGTGTTCTGATTTGACTCCATAATGTTACACTTTAGCCCTTCTCGGGTTGGGATATTACAATTATGGTATCAGAGATATAGGTTTGGATCGGCGGATGCAACGTCCGTAGAGCTTAGGCTATGACCTGTGAGTTTTGGACCATTAGGCTTCCACTGTAGGAACATAGGAAACCGCTTTGAGAACTTGCTTTAGGAGTTCCCCATATGAACTTAAGTTTTGACCAGTAAGGAATGGGTAGACTTTAAGAGATTCTTTATGTGTCTTTGTTTCTGCATTACTCTGACTCATGCCTTATGTTTAGCTATGCCTTTTTGGAACCATCCTTTTTAGAGTTAGAAATCTTGGCACCACCTAAGTTTACCACTAGTAAGTTGGAAGACATTTAAGATTGCATGGTAATGCATAACGCTATTTTGATTTTATCTTCGATCCCTGATCTATTTGTTAATCCTTTGGACATCTCTTTGGGCATTCTGAGAATCTACATGGCGATGACGTGTTTGATGCACTCTATGTTCGTATCTTGCTTTTGGTAAATCCTTTGTAAGCTTTCTGACGTTATTTGATTTTGTTTTACTCATATTTTCCATCTTTAAGAAGTCGGGTGATGTTTAACCACGAGTATAAGAATGTTTCTTTCCCTTTGGAACGATAAAATCTGCTATGTTAATCTGCCTTTTTGGAAAGTCAATTTCGATTTGATTCTGTTACATGGTTGATTGTTTAAGCATTCGAAATGCTGACGATTGTCCTGCTATGACTCACCGTGATGTTTTGAGTTATTTTGAAAATCCTCTACCATGATTTCCGATCATTAAACTTTTGCTATCATTATTGCTCTAGAGACTCGTACGTTACTTTCGCGGTTATGAAGTCCTCTTGCACCTATTTTGTCCACCAAGAGATGAACATTTTCGTGCGAATTATGTTTTGGCACCCTGAAAATTCGGATATGATTCTTGTTGAACCACCAAGTTTTTCCACCGGAGGATGGAGCTGGATAGAACCTGAAGAGGATGAACCACGGTAATTACCCTGAAGAATTGATGACATTCCTCGCAAGACGGAAGAGTGGACGAGAAGAACGCAGGAGCCTGGTCAAGACGGCGAACCTAGAGCTGATGAAGAACATATAGTCTCACTTCCCTATTCATCTTGGTTGTACTAAGATGAATTGAGAGTGGAAGCAGACTGGATGATGAGGAGATTGAAGACCGTACCAGAGATTCACATTACTCAGTCACATTCCAAAAAGAAAATGCAGAAGGCTTGAGGAATTAAACTCAAGTTAATGATTCCGTTTCACTCTCAGATTGGAAGATGGGTGAAGACTGACTACTCGGACATAAGAAGATTTTGAAGGGACGAGTTCTTGAAGCGAACCTTATGATGGAAGAAATTGATGCCTTAGTGACATGTTTCTTTCGAGAATGATTGTTTGATTTTGTTACGAATTTCCAAGCTTCGTTTGTTTTGTCGACGTCATTTTGTTGTGGATCCTTGATTAGGCCTAACCCAGGAGTTAGTTGGACTGTTAGGTGGATTTGTAGATTTGTTTCCCTGATTGAGATAGAGTATGATCATCATGAGGGCATATTTATATGATGCTAGTATTATGGCGTCTGGCCAACCTGATAATACTTACATCATATAACGTGGACTTGTTGTGTTCATAGGATGTCTCGAGAAGTGCGTTAGTAGAGACCTAGATTTTTGTTTTCGTTTCCGACGATCTGCGAATAGTGAGACTTTAGGATTCTTTTGATTTGTATGTTTGATCTACCTTATCGCCGTACGTTTTGGTATGTTTGGTTACGCGTCACGCGATTGTTTGACTTCTATGTCTTGATAAATCCTAAGTTCCGTTGTAGAGCTTCCTGCCATTTGATGTTATCGAGCAACTTATCTTCTGCCTATATGGGTTTGATTTATTACTATGAAGAGCTACACCTATCGAGCAACTTATCTGTTCGATAACCTTTTGTGACCTTAACCTTTGAACCTTTGTGAGACTTTGGATACTCTTTGGGATATTGTAACGGGAGATGAAACCCTTGTGAGACTTTGAATGTTCTTTTGGGATAATATAACGGGAGATGAAATTTCTTTTCTTAATTATGATATGGAAACATTTAAAGGAGAAACTATTTTATAACGGCACTTTTAATATGATTTAAGATCACTTATCTATGGGACTTTTATAAATTCATAAAGACCACTTTTAAAGAACATTTTATGCAAACCTTTATTAAAGATCATTTTTATGAATGCCATCTTTTGGAAGATCTTTTCTAAATGAACCCTTGTTATAAACCTTTTTAAATGGGATTGTACTATGAACCTTTTTAAACAAGTGATGGGAACCTGCTAAATTGAACTTTTGTTTTGAACTCTCATTAGGACCTTTTGATTTATGAACTATGGGACTTTGGAACTTGGAATAGTGAACCTTGTGGATTGGGCACTTTGGCTTTGACCTCTCCATTTTGACCCATTGATATTACATCTTTGATACTTAACCTTTGATACTGAACCTTTGATACTGAACCTTTGATATTGAACCTTGACTACATGACCCTTTAGTATTTACCCAGGTATTACTTGTTGTGGAGTAGCTACAACCATAGCATTGATGCACCAATGTTATGTACTCTAGTGGGGCTGGAGAGATGTCCCCAACCGTCCCTAATTTGTTATCGACTACTGCTATGATTATGATTTGTTTGCAAGGGCGTATGGATGCATCTTAGATTTGATTGATTGATTGATTGTTTGATTGAGACTACTATATTGACTACATGGTTATATATTACATTGTTTGGTGACTGGGTATGCGTGCATTGCAACCCCTCACATATTGGGAGTTGATCACTCCATATTGGGTTACTATTGGATTGGATTGTATATTGATTGGGCCTGGGGTAAAATACTTATTCTACATACATTACATCTTACGCTTAACCTTGATATCTTTTGATTACCCATATGACGCCATATGTAATCCATCTTCATATTCCTTTGATTATTTCTAACTCTATTGTATTGCTTTGTTATTTGTTGATATCTATTCACTGAGCTTTTTATGCTCAGCCGCTTTCTTTTCCATGCGGCGGGTTTAGTAGGAAGCTGGGTTGTGGATGAGAGATCTTATTTTGGGCTTAGAAGACTTCACCCTGATTAGCTACTGGCTGGACTTAGAGATGATTAGAAGTAATTGATGATGGGCTTACTATATTGTATTTGGGCTTAGTATATTGTATTTGGGCTCATTAGTGTTGCCTTTTGTATTTTGTATTTTGTTTAGTTTTCTTTTGTAACCTTTGTAAACTTTGTTTGGTAATGTATCTCCGTTTCGCTTGTGTTCTGATTTGACTCCATAATGTTACACTTTTGCCCTTCTCGGGTTGGGGCGTTACATAAAGTTTGGGTGCATTGTGACTTACCTGCTGGCATGAAGGTAATTGGTACCACGTGGGTGTTCAGAAACAAGAAAGATGAAAGAGGAATTGTCATCAGGAACAAGGCAAGGCTTGTGGCTCAAGGATACACTCAGGAGGAGGGTATTGACTATGAAGAAGTATTTTCCCCTGTTGCAAGAATTGAAGCAATTAGGCTTTTCCTAGCCTATGCATCCTTTATGGGCTTCATAGTCTATCAAATGGATGTAAAANTCTTTGATGTATCTTACTTCATCAAGGCCAGACATTATGTTTGCAGTTTGTGCTTGTGCAAGGTTTCACGTCACTCCCAAGATATCACACTTGACTCCTGTGAAGAAGATTTTCAAATACTTTAAAGCATATCCTCATTTGGGATTATGGTACCTTAGAGAATCTCCTATGGAGTTGGTTACATACTCAGATAATGATTATGCTGGAGCAAGTTTGGATAGAAAATCAACAACAGGTGGATGCCAATTCCTTGGATGTAGATTAGTGTCATGGCAGTGCAAGAAACAAACAATGGTGGCAACTTCATCAACTGAAGCAGAGTATGTGGCTGTTGCTAGTTGCTGTGCTCAAGTTCTATGGCTTCAAAACCAATTAATGGACTATGGGTACAATTTTATGAATACCATCATTTATATTGACAATAGCAGTACAATATGCATAATTAAAAATCCTGTTCAACACATTAAAACTAAACATATTGAAATTAGACATCATTTTATAAGAGATTGTTATGAGAAAAAGTTAATACAAGTTGTCAAAATACATACTGATGACAACTATGTTGATTTGTTAACAAAAGGTCTTGATGTGGGAAGGTTTCAGTACTTGGTAACAAGTATTGGGATGCTTAACCCCTAAAATTTTGAGGTCTAATAAGTATTTTGTGTTGAGGGGAGGATTTTGGTACTGTTAATTGTTGTACATGTTTGTATATGCTTGTATATTGTTTGTCCACTAACATTTATGCAGAGGTTAAAGATCACAGTGGCAAATCAATTACAAACAGTGGAAAGTTTATCACTCACAGTGGAAAAGAAAATAGTGAAACTTAAAAATTTCATTCATTAGGCAAAAGTTTCATTACAAAGGAGTGGTAAATAACATCAAAAGAAACAACTGAAATACAACTTCTAGTCCTACTCCATAGGCTTCTTGCCCTTTCCTTTGTAGCTTGGCATGGCCTTATGGACACCTTTCCTTTGGTTCTCTATTGCTGACCACATCTTTGGACTAGCAAGTCCAAGTACTTGTTTAGGAGGCTTTGGGAGTCGTGCAGTCTTCTCTGGAACTGGTATCTTTTTTAAAGATGTCAAAGCCTTCTCCAGAGCCTGTGCAAGTGCATTTGGTAACTTCTCTGCTAACTCAGAAGTTGGAGTATTATCATCAATTGCTAAGCAAATTGGTTCTTCATCATCTGAATGAAAGCTTGGAGCATAGCCTGGCTGGTCTGAGGAGCTTGAGTCAGATACATAAGGTGGTGGAGTAGGAAAATCTTCAGAAGCACTTGGTCTTTTACCTCTTTTCTTTGATCTCTTGGTCATTGAGCTTGAGGCACTAGGTGGAAAATAGTTAGCCCATCCTGACTCTTCTGATTCAGAGGAGGATGAGTCAGATGAGATGTCTATGATGTCAGGATTGTTGCTCATTGTTTCTCTGGTTATGATGGTGCTTGGAAGATTTCTTGTTAGGTTGAAAGTTGTTTGATGTTGATAGTTGAAGATTCGAGCCCCTTTTATAGGCAAAGTCAACCCTAAGGGATAATAAAGAGGAGTAATAACTCTTACTTGTTTTGGTAGGTATAAGGAGTAAATATGGGTATTATTTACTATATCGGGTTAACCATAAGAAGATATTTTTGTGAATAGTGGGTTGGTCAAAAGTAATTTTGGGTTAATATCTTTGGTCTGCATACTATTGGCTTTATACTAACATATGCAGGTACATAACCAAATTTTGCTGGGAGTTGATCATAAAAGGTGTGTAACTGAGACACACAACAAATGGTTATTGATTCACCATGTCTAATCCACATAAGAATCAACTAGTCCAGAGCAAACGGCTACTGGTAAAGACTTGACAAATCCGTTGATAGCTGGTAGTTTGCTAAAAACTATAATAAGAGCAGCTTACTTTACATATGTTTTATTTTACCACAGCTCTTAGAAATTTTGTGAAAAGTTACCACTGCTAGTTCACAGTTACCACTGCCAGTGTAAATTTTACCACTGTTGAACTAGCCGTTACAACTGTTGTGTCAGTAAATTAATTTTTAACTAGCCGTTGAGAATAACCATTTTGTCCGTACTTATAGGGTGAAAATTAGAGAATTATCTACTTACCCATTTAACTTTATTCTTTTCTTAAAGATAAATCCTTTCTATAGATAATTTCTCTTGCGTATTATTCTCAAACCCTAACAGTATAAATCTTTTAATCTCAATTGGCTTGTTCTACATTAAATTCTTACTTACACGATCATTCTTTTCTCAAAATATACTATGGCATCATTGAAGTTTGCAGATGAGCACAACCAAGTGGCCTACTTGCAGAAGTCAAATGAAAAGAGTTGCCCTGTTTTTTCATCAGATTGTGGATTTTCTCAATACCACCCATATAAGGTATGCTTTAACTTTAAACCCCACAATCTATGTCTCTCAAATCAAGCAGTTTTGGCACTCTGTTGAGGCCATCACTGTTGAAGATGGAGACACAAATGAAACTGTGGATGCTCTTAGAGCCACAGTGGATGAGGTAACTATTGATGTTACTGAATCCTCCTTGAGGAGAATTCTCCAATTGGATGATCACCAAGGTATCATCACATTACCTATTCCAGAAATACATGAACATCTCACAACAATGGGGTATGATACATCTGATAAAAAGGTTACTTTCAAAAAGGAATGTTTTTGTCCCCATTGGAGATTTTTTATACATACTCTGTTACATTGCCTTAGTCTTAAGAAAACATCTTATGAACAATTCAGTTCAATCATGGCTTATCCTTTAGTTTGTTTAGCCACAGATAAGACTTTCAATTTTTCAAAGCTTATTTTTAACAGTATGGTTGGCAATGTAAAGAGTCCATATAAGTTTTTGATGTATCCAAGGTTTGTGCAAGCAGTGCTAAATGAATTTCCACTGCAACCCCACAAAAGAATTTACAAAACCCCTTGCCTTAAACAAAAGGTTTTTCAAAATATGGATAAGGCTTCAGAGGGATGGAATGGGGAATTTAAACACTTTTTTCACAAATGATTGCTAAAATTGCTCAGGTACAGGGTGAAGGTGCAGCAATCCCAGTTGTACCCCATCACACACCCACTATTACTGTTCCATCCATACAATATACCCCACCAGTTACTCACACTTATGAGAGGAGGCAAAAACAACCAACTCCTCCCATTACAACATTTGATGTTCCTGAACCTTTCGGTCTAGGCATAAGCAGTGGTGGTTCAAGGCTTCAACCTAGTCCAACTAGGGTAGAGACTGAACCAATGCCCCATGATTCACCTCTCTCAGCTGGTCACACAGCTGGAAGTGATGAGGGCAGTGGGAAACTTAATGAATTGATGGACTTTTGTACAAAGTTGACAAAGCACACTAGGACAAAAAGACTTTCGGCACAATGGTCGTTTTGAACGGTCCACTGTGACCAGTTTTGCGTGACTAAAGTACCAGAATTAAATCAAACAGCGTACACTTGAGTCCGATTTGTGTGGACCATTTCGAAAATACTTTGGTCACGCATTTGTGATTAATATGTGACTAGAGGGTACTGGGTAAATATTTTTCCATCATTTAGTCACGTTTAATTTGGGACGTTGATCCGATGCAAATCAGCTCAAAACATTAGTCACGCTATAGATATACAATATGGTAAAATATATGTCACCACAATTGACCAGTGTGACAATGAAATATATGTCACACGAGTATTGTGATATGTGGCTAAGTATATAGTCAAATTTTTGGTCACACCATATATACTCACGTGACTGTTATGTCTTGCTGAATAGTTGCACATGATTGAACTGTGTACAACTAAAATTCAGCTTTGAAGCGTTAGTACACGAAATGTGATTAAGAGTGACAAATATATGTCACACACTTGAAGATGTGACTAATTATATATGGACAAAAACATACGGAACATGATAATGTACGAAAATGTTGCACATATGGTCTACGTAAGTTATATGTGTGTCTAGAAGTCTTAATGTGTGTATTGCCTTCAAAATCCTAATTGTTTAGTCACAGTAATTGAAGCACGATCATGTGACGACTAGGCTGTACATATGGTCACACCATATAACAATGTGTTCAAAATTGGTGTTTATGGCCGCGTTATAAAGGGTATTTATATGGTGAACCAATACTCAAAAAGACATTGTGAATATT